>JARKIB010000314.1:0-152074 GCA_029378385.1 Mycena metata | reverse complement strand
CTTCAGAAGCCGATCTCTGCCTCCTAATTTCTCCAAACAGCTGCAAACGTGAAGTTTGAGAAGTAACGGCGGTAGTCCAACATGGCCTCGATCCACAAAGGTGCTCGGAGACCCCAGACCCGGGCATCTCGGCGATGTTGAATCCAACCGTTTGAACATCTTCTTTTGTTTTTGCAGAAAAGAAAATACACCGTGCGGCGCTAAGTTCCTTTACCCGGAATCTGTCTGATTTGTATGGCATAGATTTCATGCTTCCTGAACAGATTTTGAACCACATCGGACCGATGGTCCGGATGAAGTTCAACTTTGAAATCAGATGTTGAAGAGTGGAAATTTGTGCCCCCTCATCGAAATACTAGTACAACAAGAAGCAGGGGAGATATCTAATATTCCTAGTGCGCGGCCGCGCAGCCGAGCGAGCGATTTAATCTCGGATCAACTTCCCACACGTGATCGTGTATTTTGTGGAGACTGACGCGTGCTCAGAATCGTCATCGGCGACGTTCATGCGCGGGGTATAAACGTCCAGCTCTCCACCTTTTCGTCCCGATTTCACTTTCACCCACCAAAATGAACAGAAATTATTCGACCCAACGGCAGGGGACTTCGTCACGAGCGGTTTGTCGCGCAACAGCTCGAGCAATGTGAGCTGGGGGACAAAAATCAGGTCAGTTTAGTTTCGTTTACCTGTCCTCCTGTATGGGGATTTACGATGTTTGTTTTTAGAGGAGCGGTACAGGTCGGGCACGGACTCGGAGAGGCCATTCGTGGATCGCTGGGGGCCGCGGACGTGGGGCCTCACGCATACACGTCGAGCGGCCAGATTGCTGACCGCGGAAGACACGAAATCGCGCAAGGGTTGGCGAGAATGCGCGGTGTCACGACCTCACTTCCTGGTGTGTCTCAAAACCCGCACCATGCTCCACTTTCCCAGGGTTGAATTCTTCAATAGCTGCCCCGGTATACGACCGTCGTCACTCGTATCCTACGCGCCAGTACGAGGAGCAGTCCTCTGTATGGAGCAGACGCTCGTCGTCTGCGCACCATAACCGCGAGAACCCGTCGACCGCGAGCGCTCCGTTTCAAAATATTACGACATCCATATCCGGTAGAACCAGAACCTGATTCAGGGTTTGCTGGGTTGGGTGCGGGGATTGACGCCGGACGGCGGAAAGAGGGAAATGACCGCCCCATGCCCGCTTTCGTTATGGAGCCGCCGCATCCCTCTGCGCCGCCGTCGCAGACTGCGTACCCGTCCCACCAAAGTTACAGCGCGCCAGAGTCTCTATCCTCCCCAGACACAATACCCGTCCCAGCAGACTTACAATGCGCAGAATCTCCATTTTCAGTCACCCACCGCGTCATCAGCGCCGTCCGCTCGCAGCTCTGTTGGTCCTCCGCTCTCCCGCCCCGAAATTCCGCCTTCTGTTGGCCCATATTACGGACCCATGGGGAATGCTCACCTCTCTCCGTCCCTCCGCCACCTGCACCAGCAGAATCCTGTCTACTGGGCCCCTCCCTCGCACCGCCGACCGACAGCCGTCACCGTAGTTTCTCCGGATTCAGAAGTATGCGGTTCACGGGCAAAGGGAAAGGCAAAGGTAAGGAAAGCACACTGAGGGGAACAACAGACTGGGGCGAATACAGTCCATGTTCCTTCCATCTGGAACCCAAACTCGCCCGGCCTCGCCCGATGGCGACTTAGGCACAGAGCACGTTGAACCTGAACGAGATCCACGGGCTCCGGTCCGAAAACGGTCTATCTCGGCCCCGACGAACCCTCACCAACACGAATCTGCGCTGGAGCATGCGGGATACGATGTCCTCACCTACAATGCAAAAGACGTGTATCCTAGTTGGCCGACTGAGGAGGAGCGGCGGGCGCAATTGCAAACGAGCACGAGTCGGGGCGCAGGTGGTCCGCGGTTAGAGCCTGTGCGCAGCGTAAGAGCATGATACTTACTCGTGTGCAGTCTGGTACCTTATTTGTATTATACTTATTTGTAACTTTTTTGCGATCCTTCGGCAACTATAGATCGATATGATGATATCGAAGCATCATAAGTCGCGCTTGGACCGTTACCTCATGGCGATCATGTTTCGATCATCGGCCCGCGGTTCCGGATTCCTATTCCGGTTACTCTCTTTTTTTCTCGTTTCCGATGTTTCCCCACACTCTCGCCAATTGCAATTTAATTCGTGGGAATGATATTGAGTGGTTCATATGCATTCGGGCATACTCGGGTCTTAGCCTGTCTCAACCTGAGAATTTCTTTCCCTGCATCTTCACATGCTGTTCGGGAATAAACCTTTTTTTTCAAAAGATGAAACAACGTCAATGGTAGGTCTAGGCGGACACGCGATATCCTATGATCGCGACCTATCGCGACCCATATCCCGGTTCCATATTCCGGATGCAAGCGACTACGGTTGCAAAAGTTTCACTTCAATTGATTCGTGTATGCAAACATTGCACCCCGAAAAAACAGCGAAAACGGGGCCATCAAGAGGACAATTCGACAAGTGCTCTATTCGCCCAAAGTACCGGGAATGATTCGCAGTCCGCACAAGCCTCGCTGACGGCCGCGCGTATATATTAGGCTGCAATCGACGCGCCTACTTGACATTTTCAGCTAAAGTAGTCAATGTCAAACAAGCATCATGTTGCAAGATAATATAGCTAGGGAAGATACAATGAGGCAGTCGGTGCGGTTCGTAGCATGACACATATCGGCATATATATAGAGTACAAGACATGGTGGGGGATGCGCGTGGGGAGCAAGCTAAGTATCGAAAGCAAAGAGCCATTAGTGTGAGCAAGTAAGTAATTATATATACCATATACCAAGCGCAGTAATTGCAGTGAGATTCCAAAATGTTTATGCAGGTGAGTTCTGTGGGTGGTTGGTTTGAGGATGACTATGGCGCGTGTCCGCGCGGTATAAAAATTCAATAGGTAGGTCCTGCCCCCGAAAGGCTTTCGGCGTCCTCCGGCCAGCCAATTATCTTCCGTGAGTGACGCAGTGTTAGGCGTATTGCGAGAGAGAAAACATAGAGAAGATGCGTGCGTCCAATATATTCCCTGCACAAAATAAGACGGTGAGCGCGAGAAGGGTGAAGAAGGGAGAGAACGGCATACGAATTACGACTAAGATAAAGAAAACTTGCGCACGAAGGCGCTCTAAACTGCTGTTGCGGCTGCTGGTGGTGCTGCGGATGAGCCCCTGGCGGGCGGTAGGCAGCGGTGGGAACGACGACAGCGACTTGCTCTCCTCCCCATCAAGGCGCCAGATATTCGCGAGCGGCGACGAGTGAACCGAGTCCCCGCCGGACTGCGAGAACGTCGAGCGCGTCGACGAGGGGAGGCTCTCCTCGTCGTACTCCTCGAACGACAGGTCCGCGGACGACGTCGACGCCGGCGAGAGCGTCGGGGACTGCACGATGTCCTGCAGGAACGACGGCAGCAGCGGCGCGGGCGCGTACAGGTCGATCGGGTGCTCCTCTATGGACAAGGTGTGGCGCTGGAGGGGGCTCGAGTAGTGGCGCGAGTACTGCGGCTGCTGCTGGTGGTGCTGATTTTGGTGCGGCGACGTCTGGTAGATGGGATAGCCGTGCGTGTACTGGCTGCCGAGCTCGCTGTGCGACTGCGAGCGATGGACAGGCCCACGGCTCGGCGGGGGCGGGGAAAAATTGACAAAGGGGCGGTGCGCCTGTGCGGGCGTAGTGGAGTGCGAACGGCCAGTGGGGTGCGGGTGCTGCTGCTGCTGCTGCTGGTGCGACTGCTGCTGGTGCGACTGCTGCTGGTGCGGCGGGGTCGCGGGGGGCGAGGCCAAGCGCGTCTGCGCGAGGACCGACGTAAGGAGGGCAATGCGCTCCGCCTGCACGGCAGCGGAGATCGAGTCACCGTTTCCCTCGGCATCTAAAGATGATTTGAATGAGAACGTGAGCGACCGATCAGGAACAGACGTGAAACATACAAGGAAGGCACGTTTGGCAGACCTTGCGGCGTCTCCAGTTCAGATAGTTGCACTTCAAGCAAATCCAATCGCCGGGTTGCTGTGGCAGAATTAATTTGCGGCCGTTGAAGGACAGAATGGCAACGTACGTGAGATATTGGGCCCCTATTCCCAGTGTTAAGGATTGGTGGCTGCTGGTAAGAAAAAAACGAGGGATGTGAGAAACGAGGGAACGGGAAAGGCAGATGAGGCTGGCAGAAATGAAACACGACGCTTACTGGAACGCCCATTAACCCGCTTGGTCTGATCTGTCCTTGCTCCGGGAACGGCTCGTTCTCTGGCCAGTACCTAGCGCGGTATTAGACTCTGTGTGGCGAAAATGGGCATGCCCTTACATCACACAAGGATTGAGCGGGTCGGAAGAGATATTGACGACCTTCCCGCCACTAGCAAAGGCTCTGCCCGAAGGAGTGAGGAGCGGATGTGCGGACATTGTTTTGTTGGCGGTCGGGGACGAGGGCGGTGGAAGATTGACGACCGGCTGCATCGAGGAAGAAGGATACCGGCCGTAAGTGGGCGAAGACTGCTGGGGAGGAAACCCGCAGCCGGTGGGCGAGAGGTTGGTGGGGTACTGCATGGCGTTCGCGGCGAAACGAGGAGAGAGCTGGGAGCGCGATGGAGGCGACTGAGAAAAGTGCTGGTGGTGAGGCGATTGGGGGGGCGTCGTGAGCGGCGGTGGCGCTGCCGTTGGGACGAGGGCACGCGCAAGCGATGCAAGTCAGATTCCGACTTTTGGAAGGCAAAGCATCGGTTAGCATGGGGAAGGACGGGAGAAGATGAAGGGACGCGAGTCTTATATGATTTGCGAGACATAAAATTACTCACGCGAAGTTCATTGCACTGCAGTTTTGTCGGCCACATCTATAGCAGCCGTTAGTCCATGTGAAATGACAGTTAGAGACGAATGGAGAAAAGACAAATATGGATTGCCGCAGAACCGCAGAAGACAAAGACAGCCAAGGCTGTGCCGAGGAAGAATGGATCACGCAAATCAGATGATATCCAATTCGCAAAAGAGAGAAAGAATCAAAGATGAAAAATGGAAGGAAGGTCGAAACTCACATCCAGTCGCCGGGACGAAAGGTTGCGCGCGGGTTCGGAGGGTTGCTAGAGATCGTGTAGCCCTCGGGAACACCGCCATGCGAGGCCGCGAAGGCAGGAGACGCATTTCCAGCTAGCGCATTCCCGGTAGAATCGATACGGAGCACGCGTTGAGTAGGTTGAGGGTTGTTCAGATAGAGTTGGGGCGGCTTTAAGTGACATGAGCGACACGCAAACGTCAAGGTGAAAGGCGAAGAACGTACCCCGGTACTGGAGACCAGCTCGAAGCGCTTGAGTTTTGCGAACGGTTCCAAGTCGGATTCGAGCGCGGTCGCGACAGACATGCGGGTGGAAGAAAGAGAGAGGGCTGCACAGGCCTGAAGAGTCATCACGTTAGTTTTGATTGGGGATATATGGGGCGGGCGTGAGTCCCATCGGGAGCTATATCCCGAGTCGTTCCTGACAACGCTTCGGCGCCGCGATCGATATGAATTCACGTGTGGGCGCTACGGGCGCTCGTCCGAATCGGGCCATTTAAATCGCCTGGGATTCGCCGGAGCAAAGAAAAAGGAAACCTACCTCGCGATGGCTTTGAAATACAGCCCAAACACTGAAGTCGATCGCCGGCGCACGCATCACCCACATTGTCGTCGGAGCAAGGCGCTGCGGTATGTTAGGCGAGTGGAGATTAAAGGACTGAAGACACGAACATGTTGTGCGAAAACAGACGCCAAGAACGGCTGGGGCATCGTCGGCAGGTTGAAAAGCTAGATGGAGGTGATTAGCACAGGTTCGAAGGTAAAACAGTTTGAAGAAACTTACTCTCACCACTCGCGATTGGGTTCGAACAAATGCGTCAAACGCGTCATAGGAGGACACGGACGAGAGAGAGCTAAACTCGCTGCCAGAAGAGGTCGCGGATTGCGGGGAGAGGTTGTAGGCCGGCGCTGGACGCGGTGCGAAATTCCCTGCGGCCCCGTGATTGGCGTCGGACAAGGCAAATGGCGGGCCAAGAGGAGAGAGAGGTGAACGCGGGTCGGAAGGGGTGGAGATAGAGAGTTTTTGTAGACGGTGAAGGACGGCGTTAAAATTGGCGGATTTCATGGGTGAAGCAAAGGAGGGTGAGGTGGGAGAGGTGGGTGGAGAGTTCTCGTGAGGCATAATATAAGTAAGTTAGTGCAAGTCAGTAAGAAGAAGTGTCAAAAGAAGCAGAAGCAGAGCGGGAAAAGCAATTAGGTGTGGGTATGGGCTGGTTTCGGTATCCGTTGCGTATTCAAGTCCTTTTATTCGCGCTCGTCGACCTGCGACAAATGAAATGCGAGCAAGGTAACCGGAGACTGTAATAGACATTGTCGACGACAAAACCAAGACGAAACCAAACCAGATCGCGCGTTGCTGGCAAACACGAACAACTTGAATCAAATCCAGGCACTTCAAGTTGTTTTCTCTGTTCGGCTCATGCAAAACTCCCAAAGGCGTCCCAATTACTCTTCTAATGCGAAATGGAAGGCTCTTGGCCCAGCCCAGCGAACTCTGCATTATTTGGAGTGGGAAAAGGGCCTAAAAATCTATCTCCTTCGACACCGATCACCCCTCCTAAAAGTCTCAGGCTGCAACGAGGCAACATATTCGGGGCAGGTGCCTGTGGGCGCAGCGTGACGCCGACGAGCCCTATCAGCGACAGAAAGCAGCGCACAATGAATCAGAAGTTGTTAGGCAAGAGGGAAGTCGCCGCTATCCAAGTCGGCCTTCGAAAGGTGTACACATAATAAGCCTCCGAAGATCTGCGCAGCTTAAACGACGCGCTCGCATTGTGGCGGGACCGAGAAGAGAAAACTTGTCGGCGGGCGCGCAAAAGTCTGAGCAAGGGTCGGGAGGGCTAAATCCTAAAGGCTGCTCCACCGGAAGGGAGATTCGAGCGCACAATTGCGGCGGAAAATCAAGGCGAAAATCTCCGCGTTGCTGCACGGTTGGACCTGGTAACGACGGAAGATCTGGACATCCCGATCTATTATCTACGTCCGACATCCTGGGTTTTTCGGTGCGGCAAGGTCGCGGAAACGTAGTGGATTTGCCTGGATTTGCTCTCACCATCTTTCCTTAAGTACTAGCACTCCTCTCGTCATTACTTACCTGCCAGTACCGGAAAGATTGCCGGCGGCTCGACGCTTTCGCTGGGCTTTCAAGGAAGCGATGGCGGCCGCACCCACACCCACGAAATGTCGCACCTACGCGCGCCCACAATTAGCGCTAAATAGCGGTTGGATTCGTCAAACGTTTTGACGCGTTCCTTTACGCAGATTACCTGCGCATCAAATCGATTACGCCTGTCTCAGCGACGTCTGGCGACGTCAATCAAGGACCAGCGTCCAAAGTTCCTCGCATTTCATTTTCAAGACTGAAAAAAATTACTTTTGTCTGTCCACGTTTGCCCCGCGAAATGGAAGTCGGTCCTCGAAATGAACACAGAAGCGTCTTGACCCCACGCGCGGACCCGCCGATCCAATTAGTCTATAATGAGTCCGAACTGGAGCGGACCTCTGTTGCACTCGATCTTTCACCGACTCTACCTGGCCAAAAAAAGAAAACCTCTGAATGTGATTCTCTTCTCTGACTCGGGAACCCGCTCGAGTCATCGCAGCGCGCAGCGCAAGAAAATCCAAGACCGGTTCGCAGATGCGATCAGTCCTTGAAACGAGAAGTTCAAGGAGGAAATCGATGTCAGCGGGTCGAAGCCCTCCCGCGAGGCATCTTCAAACGCCGGAAAAGGTCATGCCATGTTAAGAAGCAAGAAGCGCGAAGAATCAAAGTCGGAGTTTGAAAAAAGCAACCACTTGATGTTTGCGCGGAGCAAACAGTTCAATTTCGAGGCGCCGCGATTTCCTGGAGTGGATTTTATTCGGATCCCCGTTGATGAACCTGTTTTCGCTTTCATACTAATTTACATGCGTTGGCTTTTGTCCGAGAGCCGCCGGCGCGTCGGGCTTCAGAGCGCCCTCGCGTCTACGGCGTGCGCGGGGTGCAAATTCACCGCGAACGGCTTGTCCACCGCGGTATGGAATAGCTCAACTATCTGAGGCTTTGGGTTTGGCTTGATCCTGCAGATAACCGTTTTCAGGTCAACTTTACGCCGCGGAAAACACATGGAGTCTTTTACCTTGCACTAAAAATTATCACGGTCCTCGTCTGCGCCGGCGCCGCCCTAATGCGAAACTTGTGCGTCCGAGTGAGCGTCGCCGTCCCCGCCACGATGGTCCCAGCCTGTGCACGTCGATCAGCTTGGATGTCGTGGACTCAAAGACTCTAGGTTGAACTTCGCTTACGTCGGCATCACCGTCCTCAAACGGCGTCTCCACGAGATCTTCGGGCTTGCACTCGACCTTGGTCCCTGGTCCCCGCCGGCCTGCCACAAATTCTTTGAATTTCGCGCTGCCCACGTTGCGTTGATGGTTCAAATGGATTTCGGCGTCGGGCGCAAATGTCGCGTCCAGCTGCTCGATCAAGTTGGAGTCTTCCGCGTCGGTGGCGTCGGTCGCAGGAGGTGTGTAGAGCGCAGTGAACTGGGCCGCCGTCCAATCGATGAGTGAGGTCGACATGGGTGTACCGTGTTGGAAAGCAAGAAAGGTGATGTCATTGACGGGCGTTGATGGCCACGGACGGGCCCCTATCTTTTTTCAACATTCACCTCGCTGGCCTTTTACGTTGGACCTTGAAATACGGCATCACCGCACAAGCTGTACCACATGCCATAGCTCGAGAGGGGAACACCTATCAAATCCGCGGTGGGGCTCAATAATCGCAATTGACATGGCGGCTGAATGACATGAAATATTTTTCCAACATTCACCTCGCTGCCTTTTACGTTGGACCTTGAAATATGGCATCACCGCACAAGCTGTACGGCGAAAACGCGACATGCCACAGCTCGATAGGGGAACACCTATCAAACCCGCGGTGGGGCTCAATAATCGCAATTGACATGGCGGCCGAATGACATGAAATCTTTAATCAACAGGTTCATTCCGACCGCGAGACGCGAATGGTTCGTAAAGACGAGGTGAAATTCGTTCGGGTTTTACTTGCGTTGAACAAATGAACTTGGAATGGAGCTAACCGCCGAAAAACGGTTTTGCACTTCAACAGAAAATCCAAAACTTCGAGTGTGTTTTTCATCTTGTTCCGCCTTTTGCCAAGCGCTCTGACCACGGAGCCAATTTCCTTGGCCAGGTGGAGCATCATTTTTCAACAGAAATTCTGAATTGTGTGTGGTTGTTTAACAGCTCTAATGTTAAAATTCCTAGGACCTCGTTCTCGAACAAAAACTCATTTATTTTCAAGGAACATGCCCTCACCTGATAGGGGACACCTATCAAACCGTCGGTGGGGCTTAATCGTAATTGACATAGTAGTTGAAGGAAATGAAGTGCATGTTTCTTCAGTTTACTAAACAGGTTCATCCCGACCGCGACGTCGGGTATCCAATGTTTCGTCAACACGAGGTGAGACTTGTTCGGGTTCAACTTGCGTTGAACAAATGAAGTTGAATATTAGATTTCTAGCACCTCGTTCTCGAAGTAAGGGTATGGAACCCACGCGCGCACGGCCGGGGAGTCTATGTGATTTCTCCGCTGTAATTTGTCCGATTGCTCGGCCTTCAGCACATGCCGCGGCTTCTGAAAAGAATCGCGGACGGCAAGCCGTTAACGGCTTACAGTCACTAAATTCTAACCCTGGATCTACGCTGATCTACACTGATTTACTTGAACCATCAACGCGCTTCGAACACCGCGGAACGAGCCTGAACTCAACGAACGCGGGGATCAGAGCTCTCCACGAAAATCCCGACTCTCCGGTTATAAAACGTTTCCACAGTTTAATTCGCTTGGACCCTTGCGTTCGGTGTCCGCGACCCTCCCCGACGTCCCGGGATTTACACGCCGCGCATGTGCATGTATTCAAACTATTGCACATGCACTCGGGAGCCCGGTTTGACCGCAACGTATACGGCGTTCCTCAATCCCGTCGACGTACATATTAATTCGCCGGCATGTCCTTGGGGATTTACGATAGATAGATGCCTGTAAGAATGTCAGATGTAAATTCACTTTGACAGTGGAAAGAAACCGGGTGACCGAAGACCGCGACCCTTCTTTCCGTACAAGCAGCGTGCCGAGTGCTTCAACTCCAAGTGGTTGAAGTTCCAATCATCGGTGTCTATAAAATAAGTGAGCGGTTTATCTGAACGCGATTCGCCGTAAAACTTGTTCGTTGCGACTTAACCTTCAGAACTGCGATATTTTACCCATTGCAATTGGTTGGCTCTTTTTCCAAGGCTCAAGTAGAACTCGACATCCCATTTGATCACTCCCACAGTCCGACTTGACGACATTTGATGCGCCAGCACCGCTTTCGTATTATTTTCTAGATCTTCGTGCCACAGAGAACAGTTGCGATTCATACATTCGACATTATTATCGGTTGTGCGGACGAAGGACGCAACCAGACGCGACTACACATAAATTCAACTTCTCTGCGATCCGGTATCTTGATGCGACCGATTGAGGTCGAATTTCGTGGCCCAATGTTCGTGGACTCGCGTTTGCTGGTATACAAGGTACATAACATACCGATTGCTCAGTTCATTCTGACTTGGATGCCTCACCAAGAAGTCAGTGTTTTCAGTTAGAAATGTTTCCTTCACCTTCACATCGTCTGGTATCCTCCCAACCCGATTTGCTCACTACACTGCCAACAGTGAGTATCCTCAGCAGGAATATTCATGACGAATAGTGTCTGGCGAGGATGTCTTGGTGGTTGAACCCAAGGTTGAATCAGTGGCTGTGAATGTTGCCATCAAGTCTCGCGAGTATCCGGGCCGGTTCTTTCTCTCTTGCCACAATGTCTTCCTTGCGGAAAGTTGCTCGGCTTCGCGCTTGTACCCCTCGCACCTTTTCCTCGTGCGCTTCTCGCAAGGAAATTGCCCCCCTTCATCGTGTTTCCGTTGCAAAGGAGACCCGAGATGTCACTTCCATGGACCGACTTCTGAAGGCCGTCAGTGAGTGAATTGAACTTCCTCGGGAATTTACTGGAAATTTTGACGACTGGTACTAGGATCAAGGGCGGACCCCGTCTATAACACGTAGGTTCTAGGACGCTCCGTAGTTGGAGCTCAAATGTTGTGCAGCGTCATGCCGATGCGCATCCCTGGACTGTGGACGGAAGCCGTACTGCACAACGCGCATCCTTCAAAGTCAGCATCATCGCAACTCTCGAGTGAAGCTGTTCCTCGGAATGATCAGCCAACTCCCCGCAACATGCACGACTCCTACTGTGAATTTGTACTCGCGTTTGGCTCTTCCCCAAAACTACTTGAAGAATATACAAATGTTCATGGCGGAATCCGGAATGGAAAGTAGATTTATTTCGCTCTCACTCGACTCAGCGTTACTCACTATGTTATTGAAAGGTTGATGGAACACCTTGACTCTCTGGCAGGTTCGATATCATACAAGCACATGCTGGGGCCCGGGGTTTCCAGTCTCGGTAAAATTGAGGACCGAGGATTCTATATCGTCACCGCTTCCGTCGACCGGTACAGCTCACTCCCTCCTACACGCATTCGCCTTATTGAGAGGTAGATTGGATATGTTATCCCCGCTCGATCCTTCGCGGGATTTGCGATTGAGCGGGCAAGTAATATATACAGGGAAATCATCCATGGAAGTCGCCGTTAAAATGGAAACAATCGGTATGGGCAAGGAGGAAGAGACCGTACTGCTAGGTAAACATATATTTTGTCGTTTTACGTGAGCTTTCATCCGTCTCCAGGTCGATTTTCGATGGTTTGCCGCGATGCTATTACCCATCGTGCACGGACCGTTAATCCCCTTATCATAACTACCCCGGAGGAGGAAGCTTTGAGTGCTATGGGCGAGGGTCAGTTACCTTTAACATCATACATGTCGCTCCAGCTCACACCCGCTAGACATGAAGAAACGGCGAAAATCACAAGCACTTCGCTCGCTTTCCCGCGTACCTCCCAGCTCAACCGAAGCAGAGGCCTTGCATTCGTTTTATCTCAGATATGGTCAGGATGCCAACGACTCGACCGATTCTGATGAACGCGTCTGGTTGGGCGACACGAGACTGGAAAAGTGCATGCTTATGTTTCCACAGGAGCGCAAGTAAGGTTTCGGGGACTTGGCCGTTTTGTGTTCTAATACAAACTCCCAAAGCGTTCACCAAAAAATCTTCGGTGGATATTTGATGCGATTAGCCTACGAGGTGAGGCGCTTTTTAACCTGTTCGCTTTTTATTCACGCGCTCCTAGCTCGGGTTCTCCAACTCGAGCCTATTCATGCGGGGCGGCCATGTTCGTTTTCTGTCCCTGGACGGAATCGCTTTTGCGCAGCCTGTTCCCATCGGCTCTATCCTTAGGTTAACTTCGTATGTCCTGCACTCAACCTCATCGCCCGAATTCCCCATGATTGTGGTCTGTCTTTCCTCTTCCGTACACCTTTTTTTTAAATGGGTTTTTAGCATGTTGCCGTCACGGCCAACGTCGTTGACGTAGAAACAGGAAGAGAAAATACTACCAACGAGTTTCGCTTCACTTGGTGTCGCGACGACTCGGCATCTTCAGTTCCAAGGCGCATGGTTGTCCCCAAAACCTACAAGGGTGCGTCTCTTCTTTCTCTAAAAAAAATATCAGTGACGAGTGAATTTTCAGAGGCCATGTTGTGGCTTGAGGGGAAACGGGCGCTCGAGATGGGTGATGAGATTCGCGGGTTAAGAACCAAACCCGTCTGAGCATTTAACGCGGTACCCAAATTTGGCATTCCCATCACCTGTCTTTGATAGCTGTCTATCAAACGTGATGATGTCTCCTTTGCGTCCGCTTCCTCAGCCTTCCTTCAAACTCCCAACTTGCTCCCAACCGCGAGCGGCGCGAGCGAGGTTCTGGATTCTGGGCTACCATAATTACCGCCGGCTTTGTGTCGGGCATAATGCCGCTAAAGCTGACCCGCCGTCTGGCAAAGAGAACTGCAAATTCCGAGATCCTCCAACTCGCGGTATCACTCACGTCCCTCACAAAGGATTTGGCCGATATGTCGTGCTTTCCACCTGCAACAGCCGTTGTCTGTGTGCTTCTTCTCATAATGGAGACTGTGCAGGTGGGTTACGGTTTGTTTCCCCGTTTTGATACTGATTGGGCAAACACGTTTCTGCAGGAAGTCCAGGCAAGTTCAACCACGCGCCATAGACTCGCGGACATTGTTTAAATAGAGGGCGCTCCCAGGCAAACAAAGAAGGCTGTAACCGGCTGGCAAGGCGATGCGCTACGATGTTGCTCAATATCAGCGACCAAATGTCCGGGAGATGGGACTCTGCCCCACAATCATTGGTGAAAAACCTGACGCATCTTCAGGAGTATATCGTCCATTCTACCTTGCTTCTGCATGTATGTTGATATTATCGGCAGAACGCTAGAATCCATTCACGGATTCATGAAGCAAGCAGCATCGGCCAGCTGGAAAAGTCGATTCTTGAGAAAGAATTCGATCGAGACTGCATTGGGGCAATATCACGAACGACTCGACGATGCGGCGCGATCCTTCCAGGTAACTTCCCATTTCTGTGTATTCTCAACAGCTTGGATCGATTCTCGTAGATCTCAACTTTGATCGAAATTCACTACGCCATGAAACCCGTTGTAGAGACGCTGTCTGGGCTGCCAAAATTGGAGCTCCAACCGGAGGAAGACCCTCCACCACCATTCCCCGAGCCGCAATTAATCGAGTCAACGGTTGAATCGAAGATGGTGATGTCGCTATTGCCGGACGTTGACGTCGAGGCCGACGCGGACATTGTTTCTGATGCAGTCCTCGAGGATCTTGGAGTAGCTTTTTATTCTTCTTCTCACTTCGCCCGGCTTGATTGCGAATACCCGATTCTAGTTCCGCCGTTATCACCAATCCGAAGTCGTCCTACGGGGACGGTCTCGCATGGAAGATGGTTGGTGGTCTGGTACGAGCGAAGTCAACGTGAACGGGCAGCCAGCCCTGATAAAACGATACGAGGGGTCTCGTGAGCGTGCAAACAAAGTATTTGGGGCTGGAATTTGTGGTCTCCCCTTTCTGATTGCTTTCCTCTCACAGGAATGGATCAGGGACGTCAAAGCACTGCAAAGGCTATTGTGAGAGCTGCGTCAATCGAACGACGGCGTTCTTATTGCCTCCGCAGTCATCCAAATCTACCACAGATGTTGGGATACTCGGCAGACACCGTGTCTACTCCATTCATTTTACTTTCAAACGGTGCGTAATTATTGCCTCGGCTGCACAAGAAATTCGGCCTAATCTATCTATCGAGAAGTTCATACTCGGTCGCCAGAGTCATTTCTGGTTGGATCTCTGCGTAACTTCGGTGTTGCTTCATGTGCAGAGAACATGCTTCGATTTGTGAGAGCGTAAATATATGTGCGACTATCTGACCCATTTCAACACAGTACTCGGACATTGTGGTATGGTCATTTTTCGTGGTAGGATGTCGTTGACAAATTTAACTCGACTTTATAGGAAGCCACAATTTATACCCAACAACAAATGTCTCTCTCGGACGAAGAGGCTCAAGATTTCCTTGAGGTTCGTTCATTCAATTCCCAATTCACTCATCTAAGCTTCTCAGAATGCTTCTCTACGTATTGACAACTCAAGCAAAGTCGTCATCGGGTTGCCCGTTCTGGATCGAGCCACCATTACTTGGCGCTCTTATCCGTTGAACGAGACGATCAGGACGGCCGTCCTAAAGGTCGGATTTTACCTCTCGGTCCCGGTTTGAATTCACGGTTTCCCTAGATGCTGCCCAATCGAGGCATCGTTCAATATGACCACCACTCTGTTGTAGGTAAGTGCAGCGAGTAGCTATTGCTTCGTTGAGCTAAGCGTTTCCGTTCTTAAGCCGAACAAGATCCAACTTGGCAGTTAACGCAACTCACCGCGCTTATAGCCAACCTCCTTCCACGTGGCAACGATCCCCCTGGGTTACCGACACAGATAAAAAATGTCCTGACCGCCCATGATGACTCTTGGACGCCTTCGCCGCTCAGCTTACGGCAACTTCGAATGCTTAGTATCGAGGCCGATGCCCACAGCTATGTTTGGAAGACAAACTCTGCTATACCTGCGCACAAGTTCGCAGTAGGCGATATTGGATTCATTCCTGAAGGAAAAGGCTGGGACAGCTTTGTCCCGTTCGCGAATATCTTCAAGGATGGTTTAACTGATCTTCCGGTTCAGAAGGACGCATCTGGAGTCTCTTGGTGTTGGAAAGACGTTCCTATCCGACACAGCAGCCTGCAGAATTTCGAACTGCCTCAAGATGTTCACTGGTACGCCGACTTCAGCCCCCTTAAAAGGAGCAGCATCTGATATGCTCCAACACAGTTGGCCCGTTGCTGTCCAGCCAGGCACTCAAGTGGATTGCCAAATCCTTTACCAGACCGTCCTAACATCAATGAAGGATGCCTGGCATTTCCTCCTCGAGAACGCAATACCCTTGGGCAAAAAATGGAACATAGCGCCGCAGTCGATTATCTTGAGTGAGTCTTGAAAAGTGCATCTTTTACTACGTTTCAATGCTGGCACAGTTACCAAGAGCGGCACAGACCAAACCTTTGCGATCAACGATTTTGGCGGAGCGCTTCAATCGAACATGCGCCACAACATGGCATTGCCAGCTCCTGGTCGTCATGGCCCTCCGCCATTTCTCTCTCGAGAAACTATGCCTCGCATCATGTACCTTTCGACTTCCAGCAGAGAGGGATATGAGCCGCGCTGGTCTCATACACCTGTTTCATCCTCATCGCACCCAACCCTTGAACGTGGCTGGACATATCGCATGGGATGGTAAGCAAACACAAGTTTGCTGTTGTAAGCATTACTCAAGGGATTCCCCGACGCAGGAGGACAGGGTTCATAAATTGGGCACAGCTACATGTCGAAGATTTCAAGCAATGAGATATCTGTTGTCGGATTCTCTGAATATAATTTACTGCTTGTAGCATGGAGCGCTCGCAGTTGACGGGTTCTGGCGCTTAAGGTCTGTTCCTCGGTTCGGGCTTAATCTCTGAGTATTATACTTGATTAAGAATGCCAAATTTCACCACTCATCCGCGGTAAATCGCTGAAATCAGACGGATTCCGCCTCATTCTAGGTCTCATTTTTTTCGGCTGCATGGTCCGTGAATTACCATTAACTCCCCGTCCACAACTAGATCGGAAGTTCGTGCATCAGGCCAATCTTGGAGCGGAAATTGAGCATAGCGTCAACTTCAAGTTTGGAGCTGTTTTTGAGCTGTTTGCAGAGACTATGAGGCAGAGATGATAGCGTTTGATGGGTTCCTATTCCACAGTGATGTCCCGGTTCCCCCCTGAGCTGGTCGAGCTCATTCTATACCATGGCTGTGGCTATCAGTAGCCATGGTCATGCACGCTCGATTACCAACTGGATGCTCGTCAGTCGTGAATGGTTGAAGACGGTTCTCTCTGTCGTTTTTTGTGACCTGTGGATCACAGGCGACTTGCCAAGCCGGGGTAAGTATCGCGAGAAGAAACCGAGATCTGAGACGGGGTATAGCACCACCTCGTACAAAGCACAAGTCTAAGACCAGGAATGAAAACGATGAGAAGGGAAAAGCACACGAGGTGGACGCAAGGATGGATCCGGCAAGAGTGCCGAGTGATCTAATCACGGAGGCCTTCGGAGTTTGAACTTCTTCCCACAACGTCAAAAAGGCGCGTTCTTCTCTCTATGCTATTCGCCGACGACATCGACGAGGAAATCAAGAGGTCGCTCTCTGATTTGTCCCATGTGCTCGGAATTCTACCGAACTTGAAGAACCCGAGGCCCCAATTCGGGGAGTCCATCGTCGCTCAACTTCTGGTGACCCATGCCTCGGTGCAAAGGAAGCTAGAGGAGCCCCTGAAAAAGGAGGGACGGGTCGTCTGCGAGATCGTGGTGGCACATGGTATGTCTTGCTACTACAGGTCACCAAGAATGTGAGCTCGAAATGATCATCCAGACATGCTCAACGGCATGGCAAGCCTTCAAGGTGGCTGCTCGGCATTCCTTATCGACGTGTTCGAACTCCGTTCTCGTTCTATATGTTCACTGAACTAGTCGTAGGTGTTCATCGTTGTGTCTCTCGGTCCTACAGCGGAGCAACCATGTCTCGCAATCGTTGAATGTCGTGTATCACTCGCCGGCCTCGTTGTGAGTTGAGCAGCTTGTTCGTGATCTTTCCTCTCACCACTAGCCCAGAGGTGAAAAGTTGCGGATAATAAATACCACGATGGCCGTCGGTGCTCGAGTTATGTCCGCCCGAACTGAGGTATTTTTCTTCGTGCTCCTCTTCTGTCTTTACTAGTAATGGGACTGCCGCACAGATCTGGAACGCTACACAGCACCGCCTGGTAGCATCCGGTGTGCATATAAAAATGCAACCCTCCACGGCCAAGCTCTAGTTCGCCTTATCGCTGTATACCAGTTCAACTTCACGTATCTTTTCATCCTCAACTCTGTGACACAAACTGACCCACAGAGGGTAACATCCGGACATGAAGTTCGGGTCAAACTTCGTCTTTGTCTTACATTGCACAAACTGGACGGATTCAATATTACTACGCGCGCAGAACCGCGATTCTAATCTGGATTTGTACATTGTTGAATCAGGCACGTGGAAAAAATTAAGGATGGTAAATTATTTGAGACGTGTGTTGCTGTTTTGCTGGAGATCCTAAATTATTCAGGCCGCAAAAAACAATAGGGCGTTTGCGGGGACGAGAGCTGATCCAGTCTCTGCGTCTGCGACGCATTGGATTCGGCAAGTCTGGGTGCAAAATTACTCAAACCTCGAACAAAGAATGGATAATGAACCGACCGTCTCCCTCCCCGCGCGCGTGTATGAATGATTGGGTAGAGTCGCCGTCGATGCTCAACACCAAATACTCCCCAGGTTTGGATTTCAAGACAGACACGATGAAACTGGCGATCCGTTCTCCGTCGGTCTCCAGTGCCATCCGCAACTCCGCGTCCTTCTGAAGCATGGAACAAAGCTGATCAAGGGAGACTTGAGATATTTTACGAGGAAAGATGGCTTTCCTACCTCCAAGAATACTTTGCGATGTTCCGGGCTTCTGAGGAGGTCACCCATAATGCTATCTGGCGGCAACAAGTATTCGCCCAACGTCGATTGAAGCGGTAAACGGTTGCTCTGGGTTCGACTGGCGCCAAATGAGATCGCAGCGAGTTTGGATGCGGAAGAACCACCTACCCCGGAGCTTGGGCACTGTAAGTCTTCCTGAGGAACGAAAGCAAAGCCTGGGGTAAAGCTCGAACTCCGTCGAGGAAAGGCACTGACAAGCGTACCTCATGCATAAGCGCCTTGGGTGTTCGGAATGTATTCGAGCGCCTGCTATTTTTGAATTCAGTTGAGGCTGGCTACCGCTCGGCAAACTGCGGCGCCCAGGGGAGCTCTCTTCCAACGGACAACTGGGCGAACTGTCACCACTGGGAGGAGGTGAAGAGGAAAGACAGTCTCGCGGACATAAGTAGTAAGGCTGTGGGATGCATACCAAATGCATACCAATGCCTATGTATAAACTAAATGCGTGATATTTCTCGGCATTCAAATCCGAAGCCAATTTTACTCGTTAGAGACGCCACAAATTAAACCCAGCCCGGCGTATTTGTTGGAACTATTCTGGATTTCAAGTTGAATTCAAGGGCACCCGCAGCCTGAGCAACTGATTTGTTACCGCTTTGATTGGATAATCGTATTGATTGTCGGCCGCAGTGCAGTATTTCAGGAATTTTGCAGGGCTCGTGTCTTCAACACTTCGACGATCTCGGGATTCACTGGCAACGGAGGCTCAGTTGAACTGCCAGTCGCACGGTTTACTGTTTGATGACCTGAACATGGCGTTGAGGGTGAACAGAGCGAGGGACGAGCTGATTTGGTGAGTTCTTCGTCCAGGAGCAGCTACGTTGAGGTTACATTGAGGGACCGAATCAAAAAGAAACTCAACAGAGCCCCTATGTGAACCCGGAAAGATTCGGGCCGCCGGAGCGACTAAAGCCGAAACCCTTACTTTCCGACCATGGCCATAACCAAGCTCGAACCCGACTGGATTCTTGTCGATATTCAGAAGGTTCGCGTCGCCTCATACCCACAAATGGGCTAGCTCATACGCCTGGACATCTCCCCCCGGGCCGACACGTATCTTCATAAACCTACATTGAAGGCCATAACTGCGTCGTCCGAGTCACATCTCTCGGTCGGCCATAATCAACTGTACGAATGGAAACCGAAGGCAGAGACGAAGACGAAAAATGCTATCCCAGCGGCACTGCTGCGGCAGAACAAGTCATCCTCTTTGAAGCAGGTTTCCACCGAACAGGGTCCCGCCGCGCCGACTGCTTCGAAAAAAAAGCCTGAAAAATCCCTACGCTCCGGCGTACTAGTTGTCAACGTTCGTCTAGTCCCTGGTAGACAACTACATCTTGAAGTTTTCCCTGTGCGGACATTCGGCCGTCCGCATCTCTCGGCTCTTGGACTCCCGGCTTGGATTGCGCTCCCGACAGAGCCTCGTTGGTTTTTTCCCCGAAGATCAAATCTCTTCTGGGACATCAAATTGCCAATTTGGGAATCCGGCGTAGTGTTGTTTGGCCTTCTTTTGGCATTGATGGACTCACTCTTCCCTTCTCCTCTCTCACTTGCGAACGTAAGTCTTGAAAGTCTTCTGCGTCCACATGCCGACACGACCCATCCAGGAAAATGACTACATCTGCCGCACACGCCGAAATGTTCGACTTCGACATCGTCATCGCCCGGGGATCTCTGAGAGCGACGGGGGACCGCGAAAAGCTCAGCAGGGCTGATTCCAACTACGCGCCGCTGCGCGAGGCAGCGATAGTCGTGTTTCGACACCTTCGACGGTCGGATCGGGCGCAAATGCTAATCCAATCCATTCTACCAAATCTTTCGAGACTACCCCCCAGCCAAGGCTGCATTCAAGGCGGCGTGGGGAAACGCCGGGCCGAAGCAGAGCTTTGTCGAAGACTATCTAGCAAATCACCTGCCTACTCTCGTGCTTGCCAACCCCACCTACCTCGATGCTGAGCTGAGCAAGAAGAAATTTACATGGGGACTCGTTGTGAAAGAAGACTCGGAATTGGGCAACGCGAACGAGATATTTTTGCCCAAGGATCTCGCGGACCTCATAGTATCACGCGCGGTAAAACAATTTCCTTTCAATTGTGAGTAGCTCCTCATATAATAAACTCTCAGGGCGCCTCACCCCTAGCAGGAATGCAACGGTTGGTCTGGTCTGTCTCCTTGGAACACGGAGTGATGCACGCGCTGACCGATTACGCCTTCCCGCACATTTCGACACCGCTGCTGCCGGGACTAGGTCTAGACCGTGATGACGGAGAGGCCGGGCATGCCTTCGAACTGCTGCACCTGGGCTTTATCATCGAAGTCGAGATTCCGAAGAAAGAGGTGAAGACGCCGAATAGGATGCAGCACATGATTCGACTTTTGGGGAGGATCAAGTCGAAAACGTTTGAGATCGGTATGTCGTGCTTCTTTCGATGCGAGGGCTCTTTATTTATCTCGCTTAGATGAGACCACCGTCGATCTGCTACTCTCGTCGTTGGAGAGCGACGTGATTTACGAAGTTGACGTCGGGACCCAGGTCAAATACGTGAATCAAAAGCACCAGTCCTTTGGTCGTTATCGTATTGGCGGATACTCGACGAACGAGGCGGAAGACGACGGGGCTGCGGAGAGAGAGACGGGTATTGAGATACACCGTATAGAGTCTTTAGAAATCGGAGCAGAGGAGGAGGACGATGTTAGGCAGTAGTGAACGAGGGCCCAGCCAATATTCAAATTTTCGTAGATCCGATGAACAGCATAGCAGCGAGGACGGCCTTAACTCCAGTCCGAAACGCAAAGCATCCAAGGACGGTTCTTGTCTCCGCTGCGCGTCCTAATTTCCGGTGCGTGGGCGAAACTTGACACGGAGGCAAAGGGAGCAGCGTCCCCGCTGGTTGCTCTATCTTCCAGTCCTCCGAGCGTTTAAATGCGGAAGAATGCAAAGTTGCCGGTAACTGGCATCGATTTGCGGGGCGACTTTGTCTCGAAGTAGATGTATAGGAATCCGCGCGGTCCAAGACGGTACTTCAGTCCTTCGTGTTAGATAGTGGTTGGATGGGAAGATCCGTTTGAGTGTGTTCTAGTGAGCTGTTTTCATCCAGAACAATTGAAACAAGACAGGCCAAATTTCCTCGAACCAGATATTCGCCCAGGCCTCGGTTTGAGTGCAGACACGTCGAAACCTTTTGCAGGAACTTCGTTCCGGCCAAGAGTGACTTGTCACTGAGTCACGCCTTGCTTTACTGGACGACGATGGCGATGAAGAAACTGTTTGGACGGGACAAGCCAAAGGTATGCAGCCTATTATAATCGCAATAAAATATTAACGAGACACAGGAGCAGGCACTGCAGCCACCAGCGACCCAGCAGACACCGCTCACGACCCCCATCCACCAGCAATTTGCAAGTAGACCCGCCGACGACGAGCGATGGGAAGTCGTTGACCACGGCCAGCACACGCCTCCATTGCCCCCCGGCGCATCCCCGCCCGTACCTAGTCCCACCCGCGCCCCGTCCCCGTACACCACAAGCGTCAAGTCTGCGGCGCCACAACAACAGACTTTGCGCAAGAAGACCCCGCCGGCGCTTGGGATTCTGCATTCGTTGGACCCGATGCAGCCGCAGGGACATGCGCGGAACAGGTCCGAGGAGCGCGTGCCCGTCGAGAGGGAGAAGGAGAAGGAGAAGAAGGGCGGCTTTTGGGGGCGGGGCGGGGATAAGGACCGCGACCGCGAGAGGGAGCGCGAGCGCGAGCGGGAGAGGGAGCGCGAGCAGCGAGCTGAGTTGGAGCACCAGATGCGCGAGCGCGAGCGCGGCAGGGAGCGCAGGGACGACGACGAGTTGACCAGAAAGATTGGTGCGTGCACTTTTACTTGCTCTCTCTGGGCGATGTACGGTCTTCTATGGCGCACGCGAGTTGTATCTGTGTGGGACCACAGCGACTGCCAGCTTCCCACAGATACCGGGGGCTAGATTTCTTGCCATGATCGCGCCTTGTCCAAGGTACAAACTCAAGGCGAATCGATTGGACCGATGCGATATTGCAATCTTATCTCGAACGCATCTGGAACAAACCAGCCTGGGCGTAAAAGTGAAAGCACTCGCGCAGTTCCAGGATGGGATCTCGTTGCTGCGCCCGTTGGTGCGCACATGCTTCGAGCGTGCATTGGGCAGGAGGGCGTCTGCTCCCTTGCTCCCTTGCTCACCCGACCAGCGATACTACTTGCTCATAAGAGATGCTCTCTTCCTCTCTTCTGCGTGGACGGGCGGCGCATTTGTATGTTCTTGGCGCGATTACGCGAGATATCTAGTTGCAATGTGCGAGTGGATCGACTTGCATCTGCGGGCTGCGCGAACCAGATCCGGTTCTCGCTCAATCGTATTTGCCCACTTTCCGCGCCTTGCGTTTGCTTATGCTTACTTTCTCGTTGCCCTCTTTTCCATTTCTCACTTTCTTTCGCCCCCACAAAACTAACGCTGATCGTTTGAAGGCTTCCTCACTGCCACTGCCTCCGAGGACTGGGCCCTCGTTCTGGACGTTTGCGACCACGCTTCCGCGACAGAGGCCAATGCCAAGGAGGCTGTGCGTGCGCTGCGACGGGAATTCAAGTATGGCGAGCCTGCGGCACAGCTGGCTGCTGCCCGCGTACGTCCCTCTCTGCCTCCCTCTCTCAGCTCTGTTGCTTATAGAGGCGCGCGCAGCTCTGGGCCATCATGCTGCGCAACTCGACCGACACCTTCATAAACCAGTCCACCGCGAAAAAGTTCCTCGACACCCTCGAAGACCTGCTCACCTCCCCAAACACCATTCCCGTTGTCCGCGAGCGTGTCATGGATGTGCTTGCTGCGGCTGCGTACGCCAGTGGGTCGAGTGCGTATCCTTCCCCGCCTCTCCCCGTCAGATAATACTCACACGCGCGATGTAGAAAAAGACGCCGGCTTCCGCGGTCTCTGGCGCCGTGTGCGCCCACGCGACAAGCCCGAGGAGGGCATGCCCTTCGACACCGAGGACGCCATGTTCAACCCCCCCGCGCTGGTCGGCGGCCGCGCCCCGTCGCTGTACGACGTGAACGGCAACGCGCCGGTGGGGTACGACCTCAATGGCAACACGCCGGTGGGGTACGACGCCAATGGCAACCTCGTCGTCGCGCCGATGGTGACGTACCACGACGCGACGCCGATCGTGCCCGATACGCCGCCTGTTACGCGCCCGCCGCCAAGGAGGACGAAGACAAGCGATTTGCCGCCGGTGGTGGGGGGCGAGCGCGAGCGCGATCGTGATGGGCGACACGCGGATGGGAGACATCGGGACCGGGACGGTGAGGGGAAGCACGTACATGGGGACGGGAAGCTGTCGCGCACGGTGCGGCGCGGGATCATTACACCCGAGGAGGACATGCGGCTGTTGTTCGAGGAGTGTAAGCTTGCAGTGGGCAATGCGACGTTGCTAAGTCAGAGTCTGGCGATGGCGACGCCGGAGGAGGTCAATGGGAGTGTTATTGTGGTAAGTCACCCGGCGTCTTGGTTTACGAGTGACTAGACACTAATGGATATGTCAGGAATTCCACCGCAAGTGCATTGACTCGCAGGAGCTTATATTCACGCAAATACCGTGGGCGTCTGCCGGTGCGGAGCGCAGTCGCGTCATGAAGGACCAGGAGGAACGCGAACGGGACCGTGAACGTGAGCGGGAGGCGCGCAAGCGCAAGAACAGTGCCAATACGCTTAATTCGATCATGAATCCCAGTGGGAACGGGAGCGTTCCGGATTTGTTGGCGACGCCGCTGTCGACGCGGGAGGAGGACCTGTTGGCGGAGCTGCTGGCGGCGAACGAGCAGCTGCTGGAGGCGTTGAAGCTGTTTGATGATCTGAAGCGGGTTGCGCTGGAGAGGGAGGCGGAGGAACTGAGTCGGAAGGATGTGAGGATGGATCCGAGGGTGAGTTTTCGTCTTTCGTTCACTAGTCTTTTTTTGAGCTTTCGTTCACGCCTGGAGTTTCAACTAACTAATTTTTTTCGCCCCTGCAGCAACGCCAATACCTCATGGAGCACCCGAATCACCTCTCCACGGACGCGCCCGGCGGCAGCACCTCGCGCTCGCGCTCCGCCTCGCCCTCCGGCGCACGCGAACGGGCGCCCCTCGGCCACCCCCTGCCGAGCCACCCACAGCTCGTCGGCAGCGGCGCGGAGCTCACGTACCAGGCGCCGCCGCATCCGCCGCCACCTGCCCTCGTGCCCACGCTGCATTCGCCCCAAATGCAGACACAGATGCAGACGCTGGCGCCCCCGCCGGCGGCGCCGCACGGCCCGCGGCTGCCTGGGGCGTCACTGGGGCTGTCGAGGACGCCGTCGCCGTCGCCGTCGCCCGTGCCTACCGACATCGCGGCGGCGGATTTGGCCAATGGGATGCTGCGCTCCGGTGCGGGTGGTATGGGTGCGGCTGCAGGGATGACAGTAAGTGGACCGCGGGAGCGGGAGCGGGAATATGCGACGTCGATGCAGGGCGGGCGGGCATCGCTGGACGACGACCGTGGCCACGACCGGGAGCACGACCCGCGGGATTACTTTGACCATGGGGACGAGTACGACGAGGAGGAAAGGCCGGTGCAGCCGAGTGCGAAGGCGTTGGGGAAGAGGAAGATTATGCCGGATTTGTATGCGGGGCGTGAGTTGTCTCTCTTTCCTCCCCTTCCTCTTTCCCTCGCACTAACGATTATTATTACGATCTCGTAGACCCCGCCGACCCCCTCGCCTCCGCGGACAACCTCGACGACCGGCCGTCAACTGGCACGCACTCGGACCCAGACGACGACGACGACGACAAGGATACGACGCACATGTCGCCCGCGCGGCTGTGGGCGCACCTGCACCAGCCCGCGCAGACATTTGTGTACGATGCCGCGGCGGAGCGGACGGCGGAGCGCATTCGGGAGGGGCATGCCGCGGCGCTGGTTAATGGGGTGCATTGAGCGTCAGCGTTACGCGTTACGCGTGGGGTACCGGCATGGGGGGCGTTGTATTTCGGGCTGTTGTATTATCGGTGTGGCGCGAGGGAGACGGCTGGGATTATTGTAGAGGTGGGAGAGTGAAGAGGGAAAGAAGGGAAGGGACGGGTGCGTTGTAGTATATAACATTTTTAACCATCCGCATGTAATTGCTCGCTCACATTCGCATTATTTATTTTTCTGGCAGTTGTAGTGTTTCATCCTCCATAATGGTGACGGGCAAGCGCCACCAAACTGATGTCTGTTTGTTCCGTATTTGTTCGCACTTGGTCCTGGCTACAGCCTCCCACAGTGCCTCTACAAGCTCAAACTAAAATTGAGAGGTCTTCTGAGACGTACCCTCAGGATATGTCCCGCGCAGATTTTTTGATTTTGCCCCCCTAAAAGTGTTATAAGATGTTCAATTTGGCAGTGATTTGATCGTAAAAATCTGAAATAAATTGGCAGGGGACGAAGGAGGGGGGAAATGAAGAATCGACGCAGGACATATCCTGTAAATGCTAATTCTGAACAGATCTTACACCAACAGTTTGTTGAAACGGTGAGTGGTTGGAGCGCTACGATGGACCAAAGAAGCCGGACATTTGATCCCAGCCACTTGCCCGTCACCATCCATAAGTCTACGGAGGAGGGTGTTTGCTTATTGGAGGCGCGACAGGACTACATGGATGTAAAAAGAAAACTGCGAGCACACTGAAAGGTAACCGCCCGCCCGCTCCTAAACTTCGTCCTCGCCTACAGCGTCTGAGCCATATCCCTCAGCAGTGAGCCGTTCGCGCAAAGCGCGGAAGCGGGTGTGTGCAAACATCTGTTCCCCCACTCCGAAAATCCGAAGGCGCCGTAAATTAGGAAACATACCACCCACGAGTGCATTGAAGTGCTGCTCCAAGAACTCCCATTTAATGTCCTTCATCTGGGCCGGACGAATATCTCCCATATGGACGCCGATGGACGTGAGCGATGGGTAGACGATGTCCGGACCCGCCTCAGGAGGAGCGGTTGTGGAGATGTGATAGTTGAGCTCGCGCAAGGAAGGGCAGGTCTGAAGAGTCGGAAGACAGGACATGACGTTTACGCCCTTCCCGAACTCGACTACCTTCAGTCGCGGACCAAGCGTCTCCCACATGACAGTCGTTCGTGCATCTGCCACGAGCATAGCTGCATCGAGGATCAAGAATTCCAAGGCGGGGAGGGGTAACGTGAGGATTTGACCCAGCATTGTGTCCCAGTCGAGAACAGCTCTTAGCCGCAATGTGCGCAGGCGCATCAGGCGTATTTGGAGTAGGGGTGTGTGGTTGAGATGCGTTATTTGGGAGGGCTCGATTTTGACAAACAGGTATTCGAGATTTGGGGCAGCAGACAGTACGTCCATGAGCGAGTTGATCCCCCCCGTCCGCGAAGCATCGGCGTTGTTCCACCAAACTAGTCGCCTGAGCGAAAGTAGCGGCGGACAGGTAGTCCCGAAGTCATATAGTAAACCTTGGAATGGGGATTGCGAATGCCGCGGTCGAACGAGGATCTGGAGGGAACGGTATAGTTCCAGCATTTTCGTTGAAAGGACAGTGGAGCTTTTGGTAACCGTCGACGAGTACGGTAAAACCACGCTCTGAACCTGAGGAAACGATTAGAAAACATAGTAACTGGTTTGAAGGAGGAAAACAGGACGAACCCATTTCGCATATTTTCGCTGAATGTTCATCGACGAGTCGTTTACCTGCGTGCTGCGTGTATTGTAAAATTTGAGATCGCGCCACAGCATCCCAATTGCCCATGCGTGCCAGTTCCGGCAAACCAATACGACAGAGGCATACGCGCTCTTTGTGGCCCAAGGGGACGGAAGACCAGGAAGAGGCTGGAATGGCGCGTACGAGAAATCGTAAGGACTTTCTTCAATATGGGCGAATATTTCGAGCCAAAGCTCGCCCGGAAGAGTTCTGTGGTCGAGGGTCGCGAACATGAATATGTTTGCCATCGATTGAAAATAATCTTGGACAGAGACAGAGCAGAAGGCGGGGGTTATTCAAGTTGCCGGAGGTTAGTTTACTGATCGGAAAGCGCCGGGGACTAGATTTGAGTTTTTTTTTTTTTTGCCAGTCCTTATCAGCCACTTATTCCGGCATTTAGCGATTCACAGCGCGTCTGGTTCAGGTCTTGAATATACTTGAGCGACGCGAGGACTGCGATTGGATCAAAGCCAAAAGCCGGCCAAATAACGCAACGCCCGTCGCCGCAGATGGCAAGAGGCGAGCGATTCGTTATCGGCGCACACAGATCAACCCACGTGGTGGCTGTGCCCTATCCCCTTTTGTAAGCTATCCCGAATGGCCACATCGCGGTGGATTCCAGTACTTGCTCAGAGCGCCAATGCTGGTTCAATCAGAGGACGTAGCGTATACAAAAAATCCTGAAGGCATCTATGTAGCTGTAGTAATTCGAAGGACAAGCTTCCCCGAAGCATTCGAACCAACTCGAATCGTTTTGGCCGGTCGAATCGGACTTGCACGAGGGTTCGAAAGAATAACCATTTCCAAGATGTATAGTTGCATGGGTATCCGTATGCACACTATGGACAAATTTTACAGTGGCAGTCAAGTTGGCTCGGTCGTTGACGTTGCAAGGATTTTCGCGCCAGAAGGAAAGGTGGACAGTAGTGGACCTAGTGGACCTACTACCAATAAACGAAGTTACGGAGGGCAGAAACGCGTTCAATGAGCTGCTGTTGAGAGCGCGCAGGACGTTTGGAAGTCGAGTGGCGTTGGTTGATGGCTTCCCGATTTGGGGGGGGGGGTCGAGTCACGTGTGTTGATCTGTGTGCGCCGATAACGAATCGCTCGCCTCTTGGCAGATGGCAATTTTACACCGACGAACTGATCGTAAAAAAAAAGACCTGATTTTTGTCGTTGAGTTCATGAATTGGTATGGACACATGCTACACGTATTACTAAGAGGTACGGGACATCGTGGAGTAAATGGGAGGCACTTGCGTCGGTGAGGGCACGAGTCTTGGGCCTCCTCACCCATTGGAGTCGCGCTCGTTGCTGTAAGGAAGGCGTCCAAACTGAGGAGCCAGCCAATGGCCTTTCGGAAAACTAGAAGTTGTGCTTTTGCAAGGCGTCGTCCCTGAAACAAGATGTAAATGTAAGTACTTGCGAGGGATTCAAAAGAGACCAAAGGAAAATCAGTGAATGCGTAGCTAACGTCCTCTCCAACGAGCGCAAGCACCCGCCAGTCCGACTGACGTGCAAATGTCTCGATGTCTCATCCTACATGCAACGGTGGAAAGAGTACTCACCAATAGCTCAACTCCACTTCCCGCGGCAGGCTGGGGTTCCTGTCGAAGAGTACGTCGTCAGCGCACAGCTCAAAAATGGGCGGAAGGAAAATGAGAGAAGAGGGAAAAGAATCAGATAGGAGCGAAAGACGTTAGATGCTTGTTTATCAACACGGTAGTTTCAGTGTGAACTATGCTTGTTTCGGTTTATATCATCAGGTGGGGCGTCATCAGGTGGGGCGAGCAACGCGACGTGAAAGAAATATCTCGATATGACGGTGGTGGAAGTAGAGGAGAAGAAAAAACTGACATTCTCTTTCAGTCTAGCTGCTTGCCACGTGGATACGTCTACGAAGCTACCAGTAGGTCAGACGAGCAGTGAGGAGAACAGTGGAGGAGACATACCAGCGCGATGCATTTCTTTGCGCGGCCCGTTTGCAACAGTCGAAGGATTGGTCACCGTACCCAACTCCATCCACCGTCGGTGAACTCCATTTCTAGAAGTTGGACAGGTTCCTGTCGGAAACATACGTCGTCAGCGCACAGCTCGAAAAAATGGGCGGAACAAAATGAGAGAAGAGGGAAAAAATCAGATAGGAGCGAAAGACGTTAGATGCTTGTTTATCAACACGGTAGTTTCAGTGTGAACTATGCTTGTTTCGGTTTATATCATCAGGTGGGGCGAGCAGTGTGAAAGAAAGATATGACGGTGAAAGTAGAAGAGAAAAAAAAACTGACATTATCTCTCAGTCTAGCTGCTTGCCACCTGGGAGCTTACATCGATGAAGCTACTAGCAATGAAGGTCAGACGAGCAACTAGGAGAAGAGTGGAGGAGACATACTAGCATGACTTGGACGCTTCTTGCGTGCCGTTCATGGTGTCAAGTCGACCAGAGGGAAACTCGGCGTTGGAGAAGAGATGGTGGGGAAAGGCCAGAAAGTTTTTTCGCGAGTCCAAGCCAGTGGAAGTAAAGAAGTAAAAGTTGGAAGATCAACCGAGAAAATATGTCAAAACAAGGACCTCCCTTTCGATCAATTCACTCAATTGTCGTTTGCGACTCGTTGACCAAATTACAGATCGGCGCGGTCCCAACGTTGAATCGACTCACCCAAGGCTCGACTTCTAAAAAGTATCCTTGTCTATGGACTGGTTTTGCGCCTGCCAACCGCTAACTTCGTTGGTGTAGCGTCTAATATCTATGCGATCTTTGGCCGCACTCCTCGACTCCAATGACGTGCCACTGCCCTCACAAAGAACCCTTGTTGAAGAAATCTTGCGAGATAAGCGTGCCGAGCTAGCTGCGTCCGGCGATGCAATTTCCCAGCTGGAATCTACATTGAGCGCCCTGCAAGCCAAACACGCGGAGTTGGCTTCAGAAATCAGCCAGTACGACAGTATCCTCTCCCCTGTCCGCCAACTTCCTCCAGAGATCGTCGGGGAAATATTTCTCTATTTTACGCCGGTCATGCATCATGACTCCGAGTTGGGGAAACGCGAACGGGTAAATCTGCCCTGGAAATTAGGACACATATGCCGTCTTTGGAGAGTGGTTTCGTTTTCCCTGGGGCAGTTGTGGTCCGTAATCGACCTCGGAGCCCCTTGCCCTGTAGAAGATGCCAGGACACCCCGGCTGTTCGATCCCGATGGCGAGAAATATTTCACGCGATCGATTTCTCGGGACTGTGCGGAAGGATACGAGACTGCCGCCGCCCTGGAATACTTCGACCGGTGTCTCCACCGCTCCTCAGGTCGCCCTCTTTCTTTACGCCTCTGGACGCACGATTTCGCCGCTATCCCCCTCCTCGAAGGCTTCCTAAAATGTTCAGCGCGCTGGGCACAGCTTGTATTGGTCGATCCGAAACGGAACTCACTCGATCGTCTTTCCCGTTCTGCGGGACAACTGAATGAGCTGCGCAAGCTGGCCATATCGTTCACGAACTTTGGACCAATGTTTTTCTTCCAAAACTGGCATTGCGTCCCAAACCTCACCGACCTCACGTTGACGCGAGTTTCCTTGCCCAGGGAGAGCGCCTTCTACGTCCCGTGGTCCAGGCTCATACGGTATTGTGAACTCGACTGTATATGGGAGCCTGATTGGCCTCAAGGCACTGGACGGCTGGCGTCATATAGGCAGCTCACACATCTCTGCTTTTTCTGGTTAAAGTCGGACACTCTAGGAGTGATGGAACCAGTCTTGCTTCCGAATCTGCGCGCAGCATCTTTCGACTTCGGAGGGTCCTATCATCCTCCTTTCGCGGGCATCCAAAGCTTCGAGATGCCAATGCTAGAGCTGTTCAGCTTTCGGCATCCCAATGCGCGGGAACTGTCCGACTGTGTCCCCGCTTCTTCACCGCGTTTGAAAGTCCTCCGGGCACAAATACGATATCTGGACCGTGACCGCTCAAGCGACTTGGATATCATGAATATGTTCCCAGACCTCATCGAACTAGCACTCGACATCCCGAACCTCATCTCAAACGCTGACATCTTGCGTCTCATCCCGTTCCACGATGAGCTGCCGTTGAACCCCAAATTGCAAATAATCCGACTTACGAACCGGTCTTTCGATCATGACCGTTGCCATTGGAAAACACTTGTACATCTCCTACAGGCTCGATTTCTGCCCGCGATGGGCGGGATATCGCCTCTTCACACGTTCGAATTCTCCACAACGGATTTGTCGAACGATAAGAATGTCACCACTGGGTTGAAGGCGTTGGCGGTGGAAAACGGGTGGAATATCATCGTTCGCAACAGGATGCCATTTGCCCCCTGGGACGTCCCTTCCTTCTGGTGCGTATTATTATATCCGTATCTGATGTGGCAATGAATTTACGCCTGTTCGATGCAGATATTCGACTCGGGAGTCCATCTGCATCAGGAGCGGTCGCGCTTTGCGGGATTCAAAGAATACCCCTCCCATAGCTGGACCTGCTGTGTCGCAATCTGTACCACACCGCATTCCTTACTTTGTTTCCTAACAAGCTTTTCGTTTAAAGGTTTTCAGTAGACGTCATCCCTAATCCTGATGTTAATGATTCTTTCGCGATACATTTTATTATGCGGGAGGTAGAAACGCGCCCCACAGGAGACTGGAGAGGGCGCCCCAGAGTACGCTCCATGCGACCCATGCTCCGCCCCACTTTGGGTGCTCCATCAGAAGCCACGCGGCGGCCCAGTAGGTTATTGGCATCGCTGCAGCGAGCCGGAGGACGATTTGGGTGTGCGAGGCGAAGAGGAGGATTGCGGACATAATGAGCGCGTGGATGGCGTGCGGAGCGATGGACGCTGAGAGGAATGCGCGCCCAGGAGCGCCGGGCGATTTTATCCAGTGGCGGAGGTGGCGAACGCTGAAGGCGGAGATGACGAGGAGCGGGGGTGCCGCGATGAGAAAGTTAGGGAGTTGCTGAAGTGTCCAGTAACGCAGGAAGCCACTGTTCCAGTAGTGTTCCTGTACGTGGGAGTAGATGAGCGGAAGGTGGCGTGCGCACCACGCGGCCGGCGGCTCCGCGGTGCAGAACGCGAGGTAGGCGGCGTAGTTGTGCGCGATGAAGGGAGTGAAGGGCAGCGCCGACAAAGCGGCGCAGTAGAGGATGGAAATAAGAGGGAGCTGGATGGGTCGGTAGGGGGCCGTGGAATCAAAGAGAGAACATACCGGTTTGTGCTCCAGGATGGGCTTGATGAGCAGACCCCAGATGATGAAGCCGCTCAAGAGAAATCCGTTTGAGCGGAATGCGGCGGCCAGCGTGAATGCGATAGCGGCGGCAAAGTAGCTTGACTGGGTGCAATAAAACATGCCCTTGTAGGAGAGATAGGTAAAGAAGGGCTCCGTGTACGGCGCGAGAAAAAGTGTAACGGGACTACTGGGCAGCAGCGAAAGTATGGTGGCGAGCTTGGCAAGAGCTGGGGATCCAAGATGGTGGAGGGAGAGCGCGTACAGGGTCAAAGACCCGTCACAGGCGGCTGCAAGTGAGAGAACGGTTGGGGCAACAATGGAGGTGGGGAAGAGAGAGAGAAGGAATGGAAGGCCGGGAAGAAAGGCCCATTCGTGCTCGTAGACGTAGCCGCTGCGGACGATGTGGAGAAAGTGGATGGCGTCCCAACGAAGAAGGAGATGTGAGGTGGCCGCGTCGAACGGGGGAAAGAGATGTGCCAGTAGGAGGAGAGCGGCGACAGAGAAGCGAGAGACGACAGTCAACGCCAGCAGCGTCCTTGTGTTGGAATTATTGTTTTCATCCTGCGGCATCATGTCGCGGTCCAAGCGCGAGATGCAGGTCAATGTTTGCATCAAAAGCCCAGGCCGTCGCAACCAAATAAATCGACATTTTGCTCAGGCCTCAGGCTCGAGTCAATAATAGGTTAATATTTAGGAAGGGGCTTGAATAAATGGAAATCTCTCTTCCAAACAGAATGGCACTGAATTTTGGAATCTACGTGTAGTCTAAAAACCCCTGTAGGAACCTCGGACAACAGACCGAAGTTCTCCGTCTTTTTCCAACATCTGCAGGCGGGCAAGAAATTCTACCGAGAACTGGCAGCTCGTAGCAGAGGACGTCCGTATTTTCATAGTGAATGGCCCAGCGTCAGAGCGTCCGGGAATGAGGCGGGAACAAGCAACTTCTAAGAACGACTCCTCGCGAAATCGCCCCAAGGTGACCAAGCTTAAAGCCCTGAGGTGAGGAACGAGGTTCACCTGGTCTGGCCGCCATGTGAGCCCGTTTAGCAGGCTGTCGGTAATTACAATGTGTTCCTCGCCCGGAGTAGCGTGATCCCCAATTGATAGGTTCTCCAGCAACGGTAAAACCGAGAGGCATTCGAGGAGTTCAATGTCCGTGATTATTGCGCGAACCTGGAAGAAACGGAGGGTTTTGTATAACGCGGAGCGCGAGGCGAAATGTGAGAACTCCACGGCGTTCCAGATGGGAGGGGATCCGAGATGATCAGTGATGCGAAGCGTATGCAAGCTGAGCAAAGTAAGACTTTTGAAAATTTCCTCCAAAATTTCCCCCGTACGAGTTAGATACGTGGCAGCGTCCAGTTCGCTGTCCGCAGTACTGAACTCCTCAGTACTGAAACCGATCTTAAAAGATCGAATACTGGAGGTTGCCGGTGGTAAATCCAGGGGGAAAGTGAGCATTGCTGGATGGACAACAAGCTTGAACCGAGCCTCAGTCGACAGACGAGGCAGCATGCTCATTAACAGCATGCGGGAATTCTTGATGGTTAGGCGGCGAATTTGTTCCCACGGAAGGACTGGGAGAGCCCCAAACCACCCATGAATTTCCACCGTTTCCAGTCGGGGAGCGACAGAAAAAACTTCAGCGGAGCACTTGGCAGCTCGGTCTGTAGCGGGAAGGAGTAGGAGCTCTTCCAGTATCGGGAAGTTGCCCTTTGCATGGGCAAGAAACCCCAAATCTGAGGGATTTAACCAAAAAGTGGCTCGCTTCCAGCGGCGAGAGTGCTGACCAAGTAGATGCAGAACTGATTTACGGATCAATGGGTTGGACTCCAAGCTCGCACTAAGAGTGAGAGGAAACTCTACTCCACGTTCGAGCGACGAGGCGAGGAGGGCAAGTAGTGTTATTGAAGAGCTGGAAGATTGTTTCCAAACACTTGTGTCGATTTCAATCGTGGACCACAGTCTTGGGGTTTTCATTACGATGCCATGCCACTGAGAGCATACCTTCAGAGAGACGTATTGAGTTACTCGGGATCTCAAAATCCATACTGAGGGAAAGGAATACCTGAGAGAGCCTAACCAAATATTTCTTGCCAAGACGCTCCTCTTCTTCCTCCACCGTGAGCGTATGAGTGACGAAAATGGAGCTGGGGGAGCACAAATCGAAGATTTCGACCAATAACTCTGTCGGGAGGCGTCGAGCAGGCGAAGACAAACTTCGGCAATGGTCCCCGTATGATTCGATCAGAGCTCGGTCGGATTTTAGTTCAGCTAGCTGCTCTTCCAGGGTCTGAATTTCGGCGGCGTAACGCGCGAGCTCGAGGGGATAGTTCTCGACGACGCTCTGCACGCTCGATAGCAAGGTCACAGATGGCGGGGAGTGGGTGCGTATTATGTCGCGGAGTTCAATGACTTGTGAGGGAGTGGGGATGAGGTATGACTTTTGAAAGCCTGATTTTCTGCCGGGCATCGTCGTTTGAGTCTATAGGAGAAACCGGGGTTCGGCCCGCGTTTACGGCACATATCTGGTCTGATCCCCGGGGGCGGGCCGGGCCCACTCTTCAAACTCATGCCTTCAGCAAGTACCCTCAATTCTACCAGGCAGAGATGTCATCGACGCCGTTTCTCTCAACTCGTCAACTCCGAATCAGGGCGTCCTGCGTCTACGGGAATATTATGTAATCCCAGGCCCTCGACGTTCGTCGTTCCAACACTTGTTCCGAAACCGTTTCTCCCCTCAGTATTAATTGCATTCCCTCCTTAGGGATCCTTATTATAACTCGACGCGAACCCAGCAGAGTCTATTCCACTTCCGCATTCCCCACTCCATAATTTGCGGGTATATGGCCGAACCGTTTAAATTTCCGGGACGATGAAATTGGAGTTTACGGGCGCAGCAATTAAGTGAAGATCTTCAAGCTTTGCCACATGCTACTCCTGTTTCTAGGCAAGCAAGGCTCCGGCGTAGGCAGTGACTTCCAAGTTGGATTCGCATTGCTGGGGCGAAGCGCTTGGAAGGACCGCAGACCATTATTCCTGTATGTTCACAACATGCAATAAGCCTTACAATTTTGCTTAGTGCAACGCCATCGAATCCGTTGTTTCTTTTTGACATCGAATCGGCGGAGAGTATATTTGTGTGCAAACTAACATTTATAGTTCCCGTTCGCTTCGGTTTCCCGCGGTTGAAAACACGCCGCGCGAAAAATGTAGACGTCTCACGAACAGTGGTCGGCCGGGGCGGGAAATATATTGGGACCGCCGAAACCCCTTGTGCTTACACTAACATTGAAGCGAACCGTATAAGGAGCACAGGCGGAAATAGAGGTTGTGGGCGATAGCTGATACATGATGTGTTACAACGTAGGTCCATGGTAGGGAAAGCGTCCTTCAATTAGCCAATATTCGACGCTGGCAATTAACCAGAATAGATATATTCGATACCGAAATTCCAAATCTGGTTGTTCGCGTCGGGGTCCTGGTAGCAAGGAATCATCTGGACCTACAGACGAATTAGGAAGAGACGTTCGATTAGCGTGTTAAACCAGCACACCTGGTTTCCGTTCGCGAGGCTACCGTCCGTGAGATCGACACACATGTGGTGGTTTAACCACTGGATGTTTTGGTCCGAAGATAAGAAGAAGAACTGCTGGTTCGCGTCGCCGGGAGTGCAGTCCCATATTTGCAACTTGGTGCCGTTTGCCGTGTTCCCGTTCGGCACATCTGAGAAAAGAGAAGGCACTTCAGCGTGCATAATGAGACGAGTGGGGAATGACGGAGCGCGTACCAAGACACTTGTCGCCATGAACGACGAACGTCGAGTCGATCGCCGTCCACAACTGACTGGTCGATCCGTCGCACGCATCGACAACAACCTTCCCGCCGTTCGCATTTGTGGGTGCGGTGAGGCACGTCGTGCTGCTCACTATGGGCGTGATGGGTTCCGATGGGCCAGTGGTCAGCGTCCATTGCTGGTTCGGCCCGCCCGTACAGGCCCAAATTTGCATCTATGCCCAAGAAACATTGAATCGGGGAAGAAGACGGTGAAGATAAATGGAATTAAGATTCTTACAACATTGCCATTGGTCGCGTTACCGTTGGTGAGATCTAAACAACTATCTTCCTGGCTCCACTGGATTGAGCTTCCCGAGACCACCCACTCCTGGTTCACGTCGCCCGGGGTGCACTCCCAGATCTGCAGCGGCGTCCCGTTGGCGAACGCGCCATCCGTAACATCCAGGCACATGTTGCCGAGGACCTGCAGGGTCGACCCGGAGATGGTCCAGTTTTGCCTGGCGTTGCCGCCGGTAGCGCAATACTCTATCACGACAGCCGCACCGTTCCCGTCAGACGACGGTGCGGCGGCGAGGCACATTTCAAAGTTATCGGTGATGTGGATATATTGATTCGTCAAGGGCGCTTGACGAGTAGCGGGGTGTTGCTAAGAACATAAATTCATATGTGATGAAGACACCGAAATCGAAGGAACGCACGGGAGTTGGATTGCCCCATACACCTGAGGCGATTAAGAGAACAGAGACGAGATACATAGACATCGTTCGAGGGAGAAGAGGTAGGATGGATGTATGAATTCAGGCCAGGAAATGCAGGTATATAAGGGTGAGGGATCCCTAGCCCCAACAGGTCTAGAGCCAGCCTCCAGGTGTTCAAGTGCCGCGTTTAGGAGCGTAGAACCGAACCAGATGCGGATTATGGACCGTAAGTCCAGTGCAAGTGCCGCGTTCAGAAGTGTAGAAAACCCGGGCCAAATGAGGTCCGACCGTTCATTGCCGTAGATTACGGACCGTAGTCCAGTGCTAGAATCCGGAAGAAATACACCGACCATAAGAGAATGCTGGCGTGCCGCACTGCGCGGGTTATGATGGCCGTCTTGGATGATTCATCGTACAATAATACAGCAACCAAATGAGAATGCTGGGTCTGCTGCACTGCGTCGGCCACTATGGCCGTGGATCTTGTCGATATTCCTGACAGACCCTATTCTTAGCTGAAGCGTCGTATTTAATTCTTATATCACGCTACCCAACCGTTTCTGCACTGCGGGTTAGTATGGCCGTCCCAATTGAACGGTTTATGCTGACCGACGCTATTAGAACGCCGCTGTGAGCCGCAGAGTGTTCGAGGCGATTTTAGGCTCTTCTCGGCCTTGGAAGAGCTTTACTAATGCCTCGTCCTTCCTATCGCGGGCTGGGTCTTGTGGGGTCCATTTTTAAATGGTGTGAGGGATCAGCAGCTCACAAAAAGAATCCTGGAGTCGGCCGCGAACGTCATTCCGGACAGAAGGAGACAAAAGAACCCTGACACAGAGAATTTCAAGGCGGTCACAGAGAAAGAAGCTTAAGCGCTTAAGGCTTGAAGTTGTGAGACACTAAGAGTCACGGTAAAGAGAGCAATCCAAAGAAGGGGAGATCCGAGAGTCGGCAAGTCCGTAAGCTAGAGGTCACAGTTGTCTTTGGATACCGACAGGCCTGGTGGTGGCCAAAAGGTGGTTGAGCTTCGGATGCCGGCCCGGTGTCAACCGGATCGGCACCAAGTCAAGGTCATCGCCCTCCGAACCAAACACGACACCGTACAATTACATTCACCAACCGCGACCATGGACCTCGGATCGAATTTCGCGGCAAAACTGGAGCCATTCCTGCTCATGGCCAAGTCGTTGAAGGGCGCCGCGGCCGCAAAACTCATCGCAGATGCCACCAGCGCACCAGGCGTCTTTGTTTTCTCGGAGCTCCTTGAGCTTCCCAATATCCAGGAGGTAATCTTTCCCTTCCATTCGCAACCTTGATTACACGTTGTAACGCGCTCAAACCAGCTCGCCAAAAGTGAAACACACGCAAAATCACTGGCACTGCTCGAGTTATTCGCGTACCGGACGTACGACGACTACATGCAACACAAGGACGCCCTTCCCTCGCTCAATGCCGCGCAAACCACGAAGCTTAAACACCTTTCCATTGTATCCCTAGCCTCCCAGCGCCGCATCCTTCCGTATTCCGACCTCCTCCGCGCACTCGACATGCCCACTGTGCGCGAGCTCGAAGATCTCATCATTGACGCAATCTACCTCGACATCCTGCGCGGCCGCCTCGACCAGAAGCAGGAGCAGCTCGAGGTGGAGTATACTATGGGTCGGGACCTTGCGCCGGGCGCGATCGACGCTGTGCTCGCTGCGTTGCGGGATTGGTGCGTCCTTTGCCTGTTCCAAGCTTGGAGAGCAATACTAATACGCACGCACAGGGCATCTACCACTGCCTCCGTCCTCAGCACACTCGACGCCAAGCTCGCCGCCGTCGCTGCGCACACCACCGCCCGTCGTGCGGACCTCGCTGCGCACGACACCGCGCTACAGAACGCCCTTCGCGAGGCCGCAAAGGAAAAGGGCTCCCGCGGGCACCGTAGCGGGCTCGGCATGGCGCTCGGTGGTTCGTCGATGTATGGCGGGAACGCTGACTCGGTCATGATGGACGTAGACGACGGGTATCGCGAGGGAGAGAATAGTAAGGGGAAGGGCCGCAAGTGAGTGGCGTTTCGACTTTTTATTTATTTCTATGTTTGCTGACGACCTCGCAGAACTGCAACAGACTCGGGCAAGCCTGTGCGCAAGCGGAACCGCCCTTTCTAGAGTCTCGTACTGTTCTGTTTCTTGTCTCAAGGCTGTACAATACAATTTACAATCCACCTTTTGCGTATCTGCCCATCCCTTCCATCGCGAGTCCGCGTGAAGAATTAGTGGCGAAATGCGTTGACGTGGCGACTCGGCCTCTGCACCATTCAGCGGTGTGGAATCAGGCGCGCCGACGTCGAATGTGCAAGAGGCTAAGGCTTGTGGGGCTTTGCTGTTATTTCGTTTCCGCCCACTGGTGGGGAAAGACGCAGTCAACGGCTTCAGCTCTGCTTCGGCCCAGGTATGCGGCATGTACTTTCGAGATCCACGATCTGTCGAGTTCTAGGGAATTATGGGCCATAGCAGGAACAATCCAGCCGTTATTACAAAGACCGAGTCACGAACAAACTCCAGTTTATGTGGCGCCGCGATAAGGTTTCCTTCAATCCAGCGTTCAGGATGTGGAGTGCTACGTCCTCCCGCTCTTCCCTCACCGAACCATATATATGAGACCTTTTTTCGTTGCTTATTCTAGGTCCAATGGAAATTTTGGTAGCACCGTAGTAAAGCATAGTTCCGAGTCTCTGGTTTGTATGGCTGCCTTTATCGGACTAAAATACGATGCGCAGTCAATGCCATCGAATTGCATCGAGTCGGCTCGATGCAAATCGGTGCAACTCGATGCAGCTTAGTGCCATGCAATGCAAATCAATGAAATTCAATGCCAACGGTAGTGAAATGTGATGCAGAAAAACCTGCTAGAACATTTGCATCGGATTGCATTGAAAATCGCATCAATGCAGTTCGATGCAGAGCAATCAAACTGCATCGCCCTGCACTGACCCACCAATGCAAACTGATGCAAACTGATGCAATTTTAATGTGATTGCACTGAATTGCACTGAACTGCATCGAGCTCCATCACATGTTCTACATTGAACTGCATTACATTGTGCGCTGCTGCTATATACATATTACATTGTAGACTCTCTCTACAACTAAATGTCCTTTCAGAACATGACATAACTCCTCGAGAAAGAGTCGCTGCTTAACGTACAAAAACGGGGGGGAGCTCGTGCCCGAGAAGCCCGAGTTCCGTCTAACCTTCTGGCTATCGGCACTTAGGGTTATTATTTGGAGCCTAATTGCCATACAATGGCACACGTGGAGTCCTCATTGGAAAGCAAACACAGGCTTGAGATAAGGACAAAAATTCATACTTGACTCGAACTGAAATGGAAATCGAACCGTGGGAATAATGCTGCGAGATACAATCCAGCATGAATAGGACCGATAGTAAGGGTGATCATATCTGTTTCAAAACAAGTAGACAGGTTTTGATAGCTTGAAGTGAGGTAGTTGACTTGCCATCGACCAGGTTTGCCTGTAAGGTAAAGATATACATTATAAGTACCTTCATATGTATAATACATGACGGTACTCAGTGGTCGACTATCAAAGGCCGAACACAGGTTATAGAAACTAAAGCCGGTGGTTCCTATGTTGTTGGAACAGACATCGGATGCTGGGCACGACGGCCGCCTTCTCCTCTTCATGTATTCCGGGTATGTGGATAGGTTGAAATTTTCCGTTGCTTTTTGGCGGAACGAAAAAAGTTGCTAAGCGTAGGTATGTGGCCCGGGCTTCAGCTGCTAAAGCTCCACTGCCAAACCTATGGCATTCTGTTTCGAGGCATCCAGGCTGTAGAGAGCAGCCGTGCACTGTGTCAAATGCTCACTTCAATACACCGGGACATTTGAATCCTCTGCAAAAAGATGTGCCATCAACTCATGCGGACGCAGGGACTCGAACGCCGCAGCTGCGTGAAGTTCACATGTGAGACAAAGAGCGAAGGATCTTACTATACAGTCAGTACACGGTTGAGTATACGGTCGAAAGTAAGATTTGTACGGATTTGACCCAAAAGTGGCCGAGATATGAAGTGCCCTGAAGATCGCCTCTTAAGAAATGCATCAGTGCAAATCAATGCAGTATTGATGCAGTTCCTTGTTGGGAAGGTCAATGCAAAGTTTGATGCAGTGCAGTGCAACGGATCAAACTCCCGGCCGAAAGTGAAGTGCATTGAAATGCACTGCAGTGCATTGCATTACATCAAATTGCACCGGGGATTGCATCGAGTTGCATTGCATTGCATTGAACTGCATCAATCTGCATCGAGTTGCACTGAAAAAAATGAATTGCATCTAATGACATCCAATGTCATCGTATTTTAGTCCGATAAACACCGTCATAGGTTTGAAGCAAGTCTGAGATTCAAGATCCTAGACCTTGATTTCAAGTTCCCAGATCGCCGGAACATCGGCAATTCGGCAGCGTCGATGTTTGTTTATATCCAGGTTCGGAGGGAGCAGGGATGAGGGCCAGTCGCCAGCGGACACAGCGGAGTGGGACCGAGGTCTTCCGGTAGAGGACCGAAGACTCCGGTATTCCGGAGTAGTAGGGGGACGACCGGAGTAACACTACGCCACAGTACAGAGGACGAGTGTACTACCCGCGCTACCAGAGAGACGAGCGAACACAAGGGGAGTATTCCGGTATTCGGAGACCGGAGAGAACCCAGAAGCAACTACAGGGCGCAGAAGCAACTCAATAATTAAACTGAAGAACAGGAGTGTAGTCTAGGGGATTAAATAGTAAAGTACTCTATTATAAAGGTATAAGGAGATAGATAAGGGACCATGCGGAAATACAATAGAACCTGATCACCTCATGTTGTTGGAGAAGTTGAAGAAGAGATGTGAATCATGTGGTGTTCTAAAGCATGTGGAAAGAAGTAGCAACCATATGCTCGACTCCAGAACACATGGTAAGTCATTCAGTTCGACGCACGTTGCAAAGATAACGAGTCACCGAGGACTCCGGTTGTCTCCGGCTTCCGGTAACTCCGGAGACACCGGAGACTCCGCAGTGTTCGGCGTCGACTCCGGAATGCTTCCATGTTATGCGCGCACAGATATAACAGTATCCCCCTCTTGGGTTCGGCTCCCTAGACGAACATATCGTACCAGAGTACCGGAGGGATCCTGTTTCGAGATTGTGGTTGTCATGTGGATGCATAGGATGAAGTATGATGTCGAAATGACTAAAAGAATTGTTTGAGGATTTTATCCGCTTGCATCTTCCGTCAATGTTTGATTTTCACTGCGTTCCGCAACAAGTCACGTGTTGTGACATATCACGTGCTTCGGTTCCGTAAGTTGACTTTGCTTGTTGACTCCGAACCACCACCACCCCGGACGCTCACCGCACACCACGCCCAATGCCCGCAACCAACAACACCCCGTCTGGAGCTGCTGGGGGCTCAAGTGGAGGGCATGGAGGGGGGCCGGAGAAAGACGGCTCTGGAGAAGAAGAAGTTGGTGTCACGGAGACCACACCACAGAAGACGGAGGCGGAGCGCAAAGCCAGACTGGCGCTGCGGAGCGAGGATCTCGCCAACGGGGTCGAGATGCTGATAGCGGACGAACACCGGCGTCTCGATGCGTTGACGAAGGAGGAACAGAAAAGGAAAAAGGCGGAGAAGCGAAAACGTGCGGGGAGCGAGTCCGAGGTCATGGAGATTCCTCGCCCCGACTCCGGTAGTCGCCCGCTCATCCGGAGACCAGTCGGTGAAGGTGAGTGAATGCTAACCCGATGATCTTCTACTCCGGAGGCTAACCATTTCGTAGCATGCGAGGCTTGCACCAAGCGGGGCGAACATTGCTACCCCGTGCACGACAACGGCAAATTTTCAACCTGCGCACGCTGCTCGAACAAGCGGATTGCTTGTTCGCTAAACGCGGGGCATCCTAAGGCGAAGCGGGCGAAACGCGATCCCGGAGAACGTTCCGGTCGATCTCGGAGTGCCGGAAAGGGAACCGCTGCGAAGAAGACGAGGACGCAGCCACCACGTCAGCAGCCAGAGGCTGGTTCGACGTCGGACGTAGCGATGGAAGGCGTCCCAGGTCCGTCTCGTCACCGTTATCGGCTCCGGAGCGGATCTCCGGAACGTCGGTCGACTCAGGCGGAGTTGAGGGAACTCCGCGAGCAACTTGCTGAAATGACCGGACGCGTAAGGGTTCTGGAGAACCTTCTTGGAAACCACGAGTGCGATTGCCTCCGAGATGCGAGGGAGGAGCTTGAAAAGGAGGCAGATAAGGAGGATGAAAATGATGGAGGGGATGAAATGGAGCTGTGAGAATGAGAATGAGGATGTAAATAGAATTGTTGTATGTTTTCTTGGATTTCTTGTAATATGTATAAGTCCGTTTTGGTCTCCGAAACTCCGGTCTACTGGAGAGTCTCCGAAGTGAACCGGAAGCTAGTTTTCGGGTCCGGGCTTGTTCGGATAGCGACGGTGGAAATTTTCGATATGTTCCGCAGCATTAAGATCGTCAGGTCGAACCCAAGTATACTGTTCGTCCGTATTCTCATACCCGAGCCATTCGACTTTGTAGAACAGGGGTTTATTGAATCTCCGGTCCATCTTGGAGTCGACAATTTGTTTGATTTCGAAGTGCTCATCGCCTTCTTCATCAATTTCGACCGCGGCCGGAGGAGGCTCCTCGCGACCGGGGAATGGATTAGGATGGTGGAGTTCGAGTTGAGAGACATGGAATACGGGGTGAACTTGGGAAAGAGATTTCGGGAGCTTGACCTGATATGATGCAGCGGAAGGCTTTCCGATGACCTCGTACGGACCGACGAAAGTCTCCGTGAACTTCCGGGTAGGCCTTGTGGTACTGAGATACTTGGTCGTTACAAAGACTTGATCTCCGACTTTGATCTCCGGGTCCGGAGATCGAACTTTGTCTCCGGTCTCCTTGTATCTCTCCTGGGCGCCCTTGAGCGACTCCCGGAGGAATTCATGGAGGTCCTGGAGATTGACAACGAAGTCCCGGGCGTAGGTGTTGGCAACATCCATTTCCGGATTGATGGCGATGGTCGGATTATAGCCTTTGTTGGCGAAGAACGGAGAAATTCCGGTAGATGCGTATGGAGCGTTATTGAGAGCAAACTCGCATAGCGGAAGGAGTTGATCCCAGTCGTCCTGCTGGTACGAACAGAAAATCCGAATATACTGCTCAACGGTCTGGTTCATGCGTTCGGTTTGTCCGTCCGCCGAAGGGTGATAACCGGAGGTATAATGCATCTTCATGTTAAGGAGTTCGCCGAGTGACCGGAAGAAGGAGGAAACAAATTCCTTGCCCCGGTCGGAGGTAACATGACCGGGGACACCGTGCTTGGAGAAAACATGAATAAGGAAGAGTTTGGCGAGGCGTTCGGAGGTGACGTTGACATCGCAAGGTATTAGGATCACTTGCTTGGACGATCGGTCAACAATTACCAGAATCGCGTCGTAATCGCCGGAAAGAGGAAGTTTTTCAATAAAGTCCATGGATATCGAATGCCAAGGACGAAGAGGAACAGGAAGGGGACGAAGTAGGCCGTAAGGCTTATGCCGGGGGGCCTTGTTGCGCCGACAGGTGATACAGGACTTGCAATAATCCCGGACAAATAACCAAAGTTCCGGCCAATTGTACTCGCGTCGTACCGCAGCGAGGGTTCTGTTCTGTCCGAAGTGACCGGCGAGGATGTGGTCATGCATATACTGCATTACACGTATCCGGAGTGTCTCCGGTTCATCTCCGGGGACTTGCGGAACCCAAATGCGATTGTCGTACCGGAGCATACCGGAATTGTCTGTAGACCAGCGCTTGGATGTACCGGAGGCAGCGGCGTTTAGGCCAGCAACTCCGGCGGGGTCGGTGTGGATGTGAGTCTTGATTTCGGAGTGGAGCTGTTCGACATCCATAACCACCGAGGCTCGAAGAACGATCTCTTCAAGATATGTAGCCCGGAGTGACGCACCAAGCTGATCTTGACTGAAAATAGGACGGAAATTGTGAGGATTCAGCTGAGTGTAGTGCTTATCCCCCTCTTTTGGGTAGACGTCCCATCGTCTAGTCAAAGCGTCGGGTTTTCCTCCGAGTTTTCCGGGACGGAACCGGATGACCATATTAAAATGGCAGAGGTACTCCGCCCACCGGACTTGCCGCCTTGTGAGGACCTTGCTCGTTGCAAAGTACTCCAGGTTCTTGTGGTCGGTGACGACGTCGACCGGTAACTCCGGTCCTTCGAGATAATGCCGCCATTGTTTAAAGGCGTCGAAGATGGCCAGGAGTTCCTTGTCGTGTGTGTCGTAGTTAAGTTCCGCGGCGACTAGCGTCCGGGACCGGAACAAAACAGGGTGGAGTTCGCCATCGTCGCCAATGATTGATAGAATGGCGGCGATGGCATAGTCCGAAGCATCGGTCTCGACGGTAATCTGTCGACCGGGGATCCAGTGAGACAGAACCGGAGCTTCTTCGAACTTCCGCTTGAGAGTGTCGAAAGCAAGTTGACAAGCATCACTCCATTCCCATCGAGTTGTGCTCCGGGTGAGACGGGTGAGAGGAATGGTGATGTCGGAGTAGTGGTAGATGAACCGCCGATAGAAATTACAGAAACCAAGGAAGGATTGAACATCCTTAACCTTCCGGGGAGTAGGCCATTCAGAAACCGCCGATATCTTTTCCGGAGACATCCGGAAACCATCCGGAGACAGGATGTACCCGAGATATTCGCAGGTCGTCACGGAGAACTCACATTTGGGGAGTTTGCAGAAAAGACCATGCTCTCGTAGCCGCCGGAGAACCTCCTTGACATGATTTTCGTGGTCGGCGGGATCGTCGGAGTAAACGAGGATATCATCCAAGTAGACAATGACGTTCACGTCGAGCAGATCGGCGAAAATCGTGTTCAGGAAGCGTTGGAAGGCGGCCGGAGCATTAGATAGTCCCTCCGGAACGACTTTGAACTCGTAGGAGCCATAGCGGGTTCGGAAAGCGGTTTTCCACTCGTCTCCGGGGGCAATTCGGAGAAGATGATAAGCATGCCGGAGATCGAGTTTGGTGTAAATGCGAGCCCGGCCAGGGGCGTCTAGTAGATCGGCAATGAGAGGAAGCGGATACTTGTCTTTCTTTGTGATCCGGTTCAACCCTCGGTAGTCTACGCACAACCGGAGACTGCCATCCTTCTTCTTGGCGAACAGAATTGGAGCCCCGTGACTCGAAGAAGAAGGATAGATAAATCCAGCCTTCAGGTTCTCGTTGATGTACTTGCGGAGCGCCTTTAACTCAGCTTCGGAGAGCGAGTATACGTGGCCAATAGGAGGAACTTCGCCGTCGACTGTTTCTATCTTGAGATCAAACTCGCGATGCGGAGGAAGCGCGAACACTTCAGACTCCGAGAAAACGTCGGCGAAGTCGTGATAAACTTCAGGCAGTCCGGTAAGGTCCGGTGCAGCGGCCGAGGCACTCCGGAGCGAGGCTTCGCCCGGCGGTGTTGCACGCAAGGTATACTGGACAGTATCCTTGTCTTTAAGCAAGACTCGGTACGCGGCAGCGGAAACTAGAGACACTGGCGGAGGGGTAGAGAAGGGACGAGGCATAGTAGCCTCCGGAGTGTCCATAGAAGGACCGGAAGAACTCCGGTGTTTACCGGAGTTGTCTGGAGGCATTCCAGACGTATCCATCGAAGGACCGGGAGCGTCCATAAAAGGACCAGGAACCGGAGACGTCGACCCGATCGGTGTAGACACTCCGGAGGGGTAAACCGCACTCGGAGTTGTCTCGTCCGTTACCGGAGCTACCGAAACAGATTCCGGCATTATTGCCGGAGATGTCGACAGGGATGAACCAGAGGGAGTAGGTTTGAATGTGATAGAGGCCCGCATCCAGTCAATCAACGGATTGAAGCGGTGGAGCCAATTGTATCCAAGAACCATATCACACGGAGGATCCAGACGGGTGACGTAGAAGTCCTGAGATAGGACTTCTCCGGTTGGGAACCGGAGCAACAAGTGTAGCTTCCGGTTGATTATTGAAGAAGAGCCGTCGAGGTACCGGAGTTTTACTGGGGGCACTGAGTACGGAATAAAGCCATTTGATTCCACAATTTTTCTAGATATAAAACAATGAGAGGAACCAGAGTCAATAAGCGCACGTAATAGGGAGTTGAATCCCGCAGCAATTCGTGGTACACTGGACGGCGGAATGGTTGAACATTCGTCCGTGCCAGACAGATGAGAGTCAGGAAGTATGAAAGACGGGGACAGATCGACGTAAAGGGCATTAGGTGAAAGAGCGGACGCGTTGAGACGCACCTCAGGGAGATCCCCGGAGTCAACGCAACCCGGATGGGGATCGGAGGTATGCTCCGGGCTGCTGATCAATTTTTTGACGACTCCGGAGTGGACGCATCTCCCTGCAGAGATGTATCTGCCTGAGCAGCGCGACCGCTGGATTTCTCCGGACGTTTCTTGCATTCGTCCGCAGTATGACCCTGGCCTCCACAATACATGCAAAGATTGTTCTTGCGGCGGCGCTCCCGCTCCGACTCTTTGATTTTGCCATCGGCACCGAGTTTATCAGCGTAGGGTTTAGTGGTGCCGGCCTTGTTGTTGTTGGCCTGGCCACTCTTGCCGGTAGCACCTCCACCTCCGGAACGATTTCCAGAGTTGGAGTATGGAGGGGGAGCGGTAGAAGACGAATTCCCAGAGGGTCTAGAGGGATTCCCACCGTGCTTCTTGTCCTTCTGCTTGCCAGAGGACTTGGTATTCCGGTCTCCGGAGTTGTCCGGCGGACCGGAAGGACCGCCGCGACCACCGGAGCGTCCGGCGAGGGCTTGTTCGAGCTCGCGCTCTCGCTGTTTCTCCGCTTCACGCTTGTGGTACCGGGCGTCGATACTCCGGGCCACCGTTTTAACTCCGAGGAGCGTGTTGTTGTGGGCGACCCGGACCATCTCGTCCTTGATACGACAAGGGAGTCCTTCGTAGAACTGATGGCGAAGAGCAGAATCACCCCAGTCCGTGAGACTGGCCAGGGTGTCGAAAGCGAGAACGTAGGTCGCAATCCGGTCGCCTGTTTTCATGCGACAGAGACGGATGCGATCCTCTGCATCACCAACCGGGTCATGGGGACCGAAATTGGTGGAGAGCTCCTCAATGAAGCGCGGAAAGTTGTTATCCCACGCCGGAACCTTAGTATTGTAGAGGTTCGGTGTGAACCACTGCTGAGCGATACCCCGGAGGTACGAGATGATAAAATAAATCTTGTCGTCATCTCCGGGAAAGTCTTGAGTACGCTCGGCGAAGTGGAGATAACATTGGGAAAGGAAGAGGGGAAGTTTGTCCGGGTCGGAACCATCGAAGGTGTCGGGGTTCCGGAGATTGGACTTGGTGGAGCGAGGCGCTCCGGAATTCCGGACAAGAATAGACATAGTCTGCGAGAACTGCCGGAGGGTGTTCCTCATCAACAGGTCATCAGGGTCCGGAGTGCGGCCTCGGCGAGGCACCGGAGGTCCGCCTCCGCCGCCACCACCACCTCCTCCGCCGCCACCTCCTCCGCCGCCGCCACTGCCACCAGGAGATCCACCAGGAGATCCTGGGGGCCCTCGACCAGGAGGACGGCCTCTGATTGGAGAGTTGGACCCTGAACCTATGGGCGAGCCTCCTCCTCCGCCTCCATCGCCACCGGGGGCAGGAGCGGAGTGAGAGCGTGACACATGGGAGCGACTGCGGGATCGAGGTCGAGATTGAGACCTCGCCGGAGACGGCGGAGGTCCTCTCGGCGCACCAGCAGGTACATTCGGTGGCTCGTTCGAAGTAGGCAAGAGAGCCCGGCCAGAACCCAGATTCGGAGCCGTAATCGGAGTGTCGTCGAAGGCACGAGGATGAGGTGAGGCAGGATAGCGGGTAGGGTTTTCAGGAGTGCGGGGGGTTGTTACCAATCCGGGAACGTTGGCGGGGTCAATTTCCCCGCGAGGCATCGAGCGGCGTACCGTGATTCCGGTCGGAACCGGAGTAGAACGCATCGTGCCTACCCTGAGCGAGGGATTGATGGTAAAACCACGAGCGGGGGAAGTTAAGGGAACAATGTGACTGTAGAGACGAGATTGGCGCCGATCGGGGTCGGGCGCAGGCTCGTCATAGTGAGACATGTTGAAGTAAGTTGATCAAAGAGGATAGCGAGAGTAGGTGAGTTTAATTATACTGTTATATCCAGGTTCGGAGGGAGCAGGGATGAGGGCCAGTCGCCAGCGGACACAGCGGAGTGGGACCGAGGTCTTCCGGTAGAGGACCGAAGACTCCGGTATTCCGGAGTAGTAGGGGGACGACCGGAGTAACACTACGCCACAGTACAGAGGACGAGTGTACTACCCGCGCTACCAGAGAGACGAGCGAACACAAGGGGAGTATTCCGGTATTCGGAGACCGGAGAGAACCCAGAAGCAACTACAGGGCGCAGAAGCAACTCAATAATTAAACTGAAGAACAGGAGTGTAGTCTAGGGGATTAAATAGTAAAGTACTCTATTATAAAGGTATAAGGAGATAGATAAGGGACCATGCGGAAATACAATAGAACCTGATCACCTCATGTTGTTGGAGAAGTTGAAGAAGAGATGTGAATCATGTGGTGTTCTAAAGCATGTGGAAAGAAGTAGCAACCATATGCTCGACTCCAGAACACATGGTAAGTCATTCAGTTCGACGCACGTTGCAAAGATAACGAGTCACCGAGGACTCCGGTTGTCTCCGGGCTTCCGGTAACTCCGGAGACACCGGAGACTCCGCAGTGTTCGGCGTCGACTCCGGAATGCTTCCATGTTATGCGCGCACAGATATAACAATGTTCACACGCGTTGAGAATGATTTCTTAGTTGATATATTGTGGCTACAGCCTGGGCAAAGGGTAGTTTCTCCCAAAGAGTGTGCAGACATCTGGGAAATTTGATTCAAGTGCCTCCAGATTAGATCTGTCTTGGTACTGCTACTCGTGCGTGTTTTGACCAAAGGAATAACTGATGCCCGTGGTTGATTAACCTTCTCAAAGACACCTATTGGGCCGAAAAAAGCATCTCTGGTGGGTGGCTACCGTGATTTGTGCCTGCAAACATCTCCACTGTAATTCTGACTTCACATTCAAAGCTTTAGAATTCATGGATAGTTACCCAGGTGATGGAGGGCGAGCTTCCTTCATTTTGGCCTTGTTGGTGGCTTGGTTGGCAGACCTTTGGTGAATCGAAGAAGAGTCCAAATCAAAGACAAGGGCTACCTACCTGTTTGAGACAACGGCATTGCTCGGCCCGAGATTTACGCCGTGATCGGGAGTCGGTGAAGAGTTGAACTTCCATCAGAACCTGGTTCTTGAACGTAGAACCTGGCACAAAGCGCGGGAATAAACGACGATAAATAATGCCATACATATAACCAACGAACATTTTCCTGGTCTCATAACGCTGGGTCGAAAATGTTACCTTCCTTTTGTCGCAAATATGGTCAGTCACGGTAAAAGCTTGAAAGAAGGTACATACTCTTGAGAAGGCGTCTCCAAACCTCGTACATCTGGAAACCCCGGAGGTTCTATATAGCGCTATATAGCTCGGGTATACCGGGTAGCGCTGTATGAGGTCGGCCTCTATGGACAAGGGCAGGTTCTACATATTCCCGCGTATTCGGCGGTATTCTCGCGTATTCTCGCGTATTCTCGCCTATTGAGGGCTACGCGAACATTAACTCAGCAGTAAAGCACCCGGTTCCGGACCCTCGACCAGTAGAATAGACAGCCAGGAACAGCAAATAAATGTTATTCAATGCTACCACAATAGCTAACAAGATACAACAGCAAACCAATATTGAAGTCTGTAAGAGGGAGAGAGAGGAGAGACTTGATCACCGAAGTATCGTTCACGTCAAGTCGGTAGCAGGCTCTTGCGCATCGCCGGCGGCGGAAGAGTGCGATTCCGACTCTGGGCCTTTTGCGACAGTTCGAGACCTTACAAGTTTGAGGGTTCTGGAAAGTACAATGGGGTCTTTTGAGCATGAGATTGAGGGAAGCTTGAGGTCTTCGAGGTTCAAAAAAAAAACTTGATGGTTTGAAGTCCTAGTCACTTGAGCGCGAGTGAAGGCGGCGACAATCGGGAAGCTATGTGGGCCGACATCTTGAGTGCAGTGGATACTTGAGCAAGAGAAGGAAAGGCATTGCACAGAAGACTGAGAAGGACTTGAAGTTGGGAAGGAGCAGCGAGCTTGAGCTTGAGGGCTGAAGTGGGAGAAGATGGGCGTTCGAGACAAGAGCGAAAACTGGCGAAGTCTTCTTGACGTTCAGGGACTGTTCCAGACTGTTCCGTCAGGTTCCGTTGTCGGCAATTGGGTCCGCCATGCGGTTGCCATGATGCGTTGCGGTGTCAAAGGATAACCTCTTTGGGAAGATTTCTACTCGGCCTACGCGTCTGTACGCCAGTACTGAATCTGCGCGGTCTATATAGAGCGGCCACTTCTATCCCGCAGAAATGTGTTTCCAGATGTATTTCACGATTTGTTTTAAATTTAAGCTCAACCGCTTTCGATGTAAACGGCTTAGTTCCTGTTCTACGCCTGCAATCCTTCAAGTCGTCAGAGTCTGAGAAGAAGGACCAAAGCTGAGAGACGAACAGCGTTGATTCGGTTGAACATAGCGCAGCCCGGACACCCGGGGTGTCCGGCCGGAGGAGGGGCTCAGTGGTCGGTCCGGGTCGGAGCGACGTTTATGCAACCGCTAAGAGTTATATGCCCGGAGTTACAAAGGTCAGTGCCCACTGGTGGTCACTGGTGCCCACTGGTGGTCACTGGTGGTCACTGGTGGTCACCAGTGATGCCCACCATGATCCGATGGTCGGACAGATTAGATAGAGTAGATATAGTGAACATCAGTGATCGCTGTTACGAAGACACCCCTATCCGCTGGGGTTCACCGATTTTGGGCGGTATGCCCATTGGAGTCCACTGAACCTCAGATTCAAATACTTGTTTCATCACTCATTCCCAAGATAAACGGGTGGAAAAGAAACAAGAAGGTCTTAACGAGGAGTTTTGGGACTTGGTTGATAGCGATGAATTATTTATTTATTTCCCACTGATGGCCACCGGACATCCCCTTCAAGTTCAGTGAAGCCCATTGTACTTTCACGCACATCCAGTGGACCCCAGTGTAAATAGCGGGCAAGTCCAGTGGATGTTGTGCAAATTACCAACGACCTCCACTGGGCTTTGTGGTCATGTCCAATGTTCTCACACCGGGTTTCCATCGGTTCCATTCCAGTGGAGTTCAGTGGATCTCTGCGCAAGCTCCAGTGAAACTCAGTGATATTTGAGTGAGGTCCATTGGAATACAGAGTAGGTTACAAAAAAAGTCGTTGCGACATAAGTAAAAAATTAGTTTTACAAATACAGTGACCCCCACTAGAATCGAGAGCCTGTTCTACTGAACCCCATTAGACCCAGCCTTCCACAGCCCTGCCCGGTGGGGTTCAGTGGACTTTGCAGCAAAGTCCAGTGGGGGCCGGTGGGTCAGTTCAGTTCGGCCGATGGGGTCCGCCGGCGCGGACCGGCTTTGTTACGAGTGCTAAAATTTATTTTTAGGATTCGTTCTCGTGACCTCGTCGTCCCTAGAAATTTCGTCAAAATTCAGTATGCGTGACTTGGCCTTTGTTTATATTACTTTTGAATGTTGTTTGTTCCATCATCCTCGTGACCCTCCGCGGCTTATCTTTGCTTATCTTTAATCTAACTCCTGCTCCATCTTTTTTTTTTTTTTTTTTTTCTGGAACAGAACTTGGCTATCGGCCTATCGCCTCTCTTTCAAATAATAAGAATTCAAGCAAGATTCAAGACAAATGTCGACTCACCTCCACACCCTCGTAGCGCGCAGTCAACCTCTTCTCTGCCGACTCATCGTGAGCTACCACGCCTCCAGGACCTGAACCGGTAAACCTGAGCGACGGGCACTGTACGTGTATCTGATCATACTGTATCAAGATGTATATGAGGCAGACAATATTGCGTGGGTGAGTGCCCACCTCGTCTTTGGTCTCATTTTATCTATCTGGCGGGTTGCGTATGTACGCTCTTGATGTGTCCGCCCTTGCGCCGGTGAACGTGCGGCCCGCCCACCCAATCCTCTTTCCGCACATCGGGGTCTGACATATGTTTCTCATTCTCCCGCGCTGCGTAGCCTTGTCGCGCGAGTCTTGCATTGTGTCTAATGCGTTGTCTCAGTAGACTCGTAACCAGTCTGCACTACGGCAAAAGAAAGGGTGAGGTTGTTTGCCGTAGGCAGACTGGTACAACTCGGACTGGATCAAAGAGCTGTGCCCGGAGTTTGAAAAGATTTCCCCGAAGCTGGATTTTGCTCAAATCTGGGGGTCCATCAGAAGCTTTTTGAAAATCAGTAATTTAGAACCTTTGAACTTGAATTCTGTCTCTTCAGAATAATATTTTATGGCCCAGAGGCTGAGCTGCGAAAAAGGTGATTTTGGCGGAGAATTGATGGCTAAACACAGCCACCCGATCGGCAGCCTCGGCTCCCGCCAAAAATTCAAACTCCGGGCGCAGCCCTTTGGCGTGGCCCGAGTTGTACCAGTCTGCCTACGGCAAATAACCTCATCACTTTCCTTTGCCGTAGCGCAGACTGGTAACGAGTCTATTGTCTCAGTATCCTGACTTCCTCCCTTCAACTCACCTTCCTCGTTCTTATTCTTTGAAATATATGCCGTTAAATCAATACAGTGAACTCTCTGGGACTTCTCCACAGCGTGCTCCCGGGTGTGTTTATCTGGGGTTTGAAGCTGAAGGTTCGTCCCTACTTGCCTCTTCTTCAATTGGCGCTGTCGTTTGCCGCGATGCGGTGATTTTGTCCCGCATTTCTTTTGGCGCGCCCTCGTTCCGTGTGTTTATTTTCCCCCTGATTGCAAGGAGCTATCATTTCGAGCGCTTGGTTTTCTGCCGCACACCACACAATTTCGAGGTGGATGCGCTGTGTGCGGTCTCGTGTCGGTATCGACGCTCGCTCCCACCGACCGGACTTGCCGTGTTCGGTGAGTGACCGAAACACAAATATGAGATGACACCGCCCGCCTTCTATCCGTGGCGGAATTTCCTGCGCCATTTGCGCGCCCGGTGCAAGGGCTTGACCAGCTCATCATTATTTAAATGCTACTGGAGACCATGCGGCCCATGTGCTTTTTATCTCAATCTTTTCAGGTCTGCGCACACCGGTGTATTGTCGGTTCCCATGTTACCGTTCTGTTGCGACATTCGATGCCATGCCATACCTCGTCCATTGGAGCAATTCACAAAAAAAAAACCGACTCTATCCCTCGCGCACATCGAAAATCGTGATGGCTTTACTTTCTCACCTACGCTGGCCACATACCCCCTCCGCAGCGTACCCTTGTCTAACCGCACCCCACGTGTGCCTTGCCTTAGTACGTTTCTCTTTACCCTTGCCGTTACCTGTCCCTACCTTTTACCGTCTCAAATACCCGCTGAACTTAGTCTTTTATTGAAGCAAATGTTACAGTGTCTTGAAGGAACTTACTCGAGCCAGCTCACAGCCTCTGACACGACACATCTACCTTCGTTCTGAACAAATCCGCACTTTCAGCGGCGGCGACTCTGTCGACAGAATCTTCTGGCCATCGACCTTCGATGTGTAGCCTTTGGGGGCGGGCAGAACTCGGATTCCTGAAGCGCATAAATGCGGCGGTTTTTCGAAAAGGACTACGACGACATCCCCATGTTTTTGCCCAGGTGAGGCTGCCCCTAGGATCTCCATGTTCTGGGTCGGCACTTAACTTTACTCTCCGTCATCTGCATCGGGGCCGTACTCGCTGCCTTCGGGTCCTTTCCCGGGGATTCCCTGCCCAGGCTACGCTCGGGGTGATTTGCGCGCGAAGCTCTCGCCTGCTTCCTCTCATACCTCGGAGCCCATCTTCCGCTCAAAGCGCGCGTCCGATGTTGACGCGTCGACGTGTCCAGCGCGTAGCGCACCCCCACCCGAGGGCGATCTGAGCCACGGAGCATACGGCTCCTCCCACACCCCCATACTGGAGTTTGGGTTCTACGTACCATTTTCACATGACGTGATGATCCCTCGAGCGTACCTTAACTACTGTACTTTTATCATTGAGGGTTGTACATCTCAGCATTCTCTCAGAGAGTGTTGAGCCAAAAGGTGTATGTTGAGAACGCTCTTCCTTCCCGAAGCAACCATTGGCGGTTCTCTTCATCATGACGGCTCACCTACCTCTGCTCCCTCTTCATGCCCCGGCTCGGCCGAGCCGACCGCAGGTCGGGCGAGCGCCGAGCCGGGTGTTTGACTGTGCATGTAACTACTCGAAGGTCCAAAGATGTTAAATAATACAATTTCACTGTTCAGAGTCTGGAAGGTGAAAACGGAACAACGCGGGACATCAAAGATGGCCCCCGGTAGGGCGGCGGACTCGTACTGCCACTTGTTGGCCCTAAAGCACACGTCACTCCGGGTAAATTACATAAGATTACATACCGCTAAGTACTTCGTTGAATTAAATCCCCTTCGTTCTCTACAACTTTCGGACGCCGATATGCACTTACCTTTACTACGCAGCCATTGTCTACCTGCAGCTACTCCCCACCGCTACATACAACAAGGACCACCAGGGCCACCACTGATAAAATACGCCACTGCCACTCCAGAATAGATTGCCCTTGTACTCTGGGTGACGCTGTCGTCGCCTTCTTCGCTTAGCCTTCACAAGGGCTATCCTGGAAGACTGGTGTGTAGGGGACTTCCCCCCCAAGGACCCGCCTCAGATGAGCGACACAACCCGCTGGATATTCACCTACGAGGCCGTCATTTCTTTCCTCGAGGGCGCTCTTAAATCCAAGACTAAGTCTGGGTACGAATCGGCCCCCTCGTTCTTGCTTCACCACTTGAGAGCTAGTCTTCCTTAGAGTCGGTCGCAGCCCGACAGAAGTAGCAAAGGCGAAAGCAATGTTGGACAGCTACCTACATTCGGCAGCATCCACCAATGTCGACGCGGTTGTCCGCAGCTTAGAATGCCGAAAGACGTTGCTAGAAGTACAGCATAGACTCAGCTCGTCGGTCATGAATTCCTCACCCTGGTTTCAGATATCGTCAAGCCTTGGCCTCGCAAGTGATTCAAACCTGAGAGCCTCCTTGCACGCGGACGACAAACGCGTCGCGACACTCCTTCTCTCAATTTTCAACTCCACGGATGACGCATTAACGGTGCTCGATCTTGAAGGGGATCCAGCCCAATGTTTCTTAGACGTTGTTCAAGATGTGCGAGAACTCTGCGGCTTCGCCGACGTCTTATTGATCATCCCGCTTAGACACTAGACAGAGGGTTCTTAATGGAACCAGAACACAGTCGGATGGCGCGCCGTATCATTCGAAAACTCTCTGAATCGTGCGACAAGTTCCCCTCGTCGCTTTTCATTACCGGAGTGACTGGTCGGGAAGAAGATCCTACCTTTGGAGGTGGATATGGCGACATTTATCGTGCCTCGTGCAATAATGTACCTGTCGCTTTGAAACGCTTGCGATATTTCATCCGTGGCTCAGAGCTACGGCGTATTCGTGCGGTATGTTATTCAACCAATGGGCGGCAATAGGCTAATGGGTTGATAAGAAATTTTGCCGAGAAGCTCTTCTCTGGAGAGATTTGAATCACCCACACATCTTACCCTTTCTTGGAATTGATTCAAGTACTTTTTCTTCAACTCTTTGTATGGTTTCACCCTGGATGGAGCATGGCACCGTTATGAGGTATCTCAAAGAACACGGTCATGCCGACGTAGATAAATTGGCAAGTTTATTTATTCGTCACTCGATTGATCTCTCTTCTTCACGCCAAATTATAGCTCTGCGAAATAGCTCAAGGCCTTCAATATCTCCATTCTCGACATGTTGTTCATGGTGATTTGCGAGGAGTAAATTTCTAGCACCGATGATCACCTGTGAACACTCTGACAGCCATTTCAGAACAATATCCTCATTACACAAGATTGGAGGGCATGCTTGGCTGATTTTGGCCTTAGTGTCGTCTCCAACGCTACTTCTTCCATGTCCACAAACCGAGGGGGCAGTGTCTACTGGATGGCTCCAGAGCTATTGGACTCAGATCGCTTTGGATTCGACTTTGCGCGTACACCGGCTTCCGATGTGTATGCGTACGGCTGTGTTTGCCTAGAGGTATTCGATTCCTTCTATCGTGTAGCTCTTCTGATCGAGTTTCTCCAGTTATACACGGGAAAACCTCCGTTCGCAGGCCTCCGTGAGCCAGCGGCTCTACTAAGGGTTCTCGGTGGTGAACGACCAGACCGGCCTCTTACTCCCCCCCTAATGTCAGACACTCTCTGGCAGCACATAACGACGTACTGGGTGGAAACTCCCGCTGCGCGGCCTGAAACCCAGCTCGTAGTTCAGAACATGGTTTGGCCAACGCTTACTCAGGCGGACTCGCCTTCGGCCGAGTCGAACGAAATATCCAAGGAGTATGCGCCAGGCAGCCGGGGGTCGATGGCGAAACTGTTTGGAGTGGGAATTTACAAGCCAAAGGTATGCAGCCTATTATAATCGTAGCAAAATATTAACGGGACACAGGAGGAGGCACCGCAGCCACCAGCGACCCAGCAGACACCGCCCACGACGCCCATCCACCAGCAATTTGCAACCAGACCCGCCGACGACGAGCGATGGGAAGTGGTCGACCAATTACCCCCCGGCGTCCCGCCCGTACCCAGTCCCACCCGCGCCCCGTACACCACAAGCATCAAATCTGCCGCGCCACAACAACAGACTTTGCGCAAGACCCGGCCGGTGCGTGGGATTCTGCATTCGTTGGAGCCGATGCAGCCGCAGGAGCACGTGCGGAACAAGTCCGAGGAGCGCGTGCCGGTCGAGAGGGAGAAGGGAAAAGAGAAGAAGGGCGGGTTTTGGGGGTGGGGCCAGCATAAGGACCGCGACCGCGAGAGGGAGCGCGAGCGGGAGAGGGAGTGGGAGAGGGAGCGCGAGCAGCGAGCTGAGATGGAGCGCGAGCAGCGAGCTGAGATGGAGCACCAAATGCGAGCTGAGATGGAGCGCGAGCAGCGAGCTGAGATGGAGCACCAAATGCGCGAGCGCGAGCGCGGCAGGGAGCGCGGGGACGACGACGAGTTGACGAGAAAGATTGGTGCGTGCACTTTCCTTGCTCTCTCTGGGCGATGTACGGTCTTCTATGGCGCACGCAAGTTGTATCTGTGCGGGCCCACAGCGACTGCCAGATTTTTGGGCTTCCCACAGAGACCGCGGGGGCTATATTTCTCGCCATGATCGCGCCTTGCCCGAGGTGCAAACCCAAGGCGAATCGATTGGACCGATGCGGTATTGCAATCTTATCGCCTTGAACGCATCTGGAGCAAACCGGCCTGGGCGTAAAAGTGAAAGCACTCGCGCAGTTCCAGAATGGGATCTCGTTGCTGCGCCCGTTGGTGCGCACATGCTTCGAGCGTGCATTGGGCAGGAGGGCGTCTGCTCCCTTACTCCCTTGCTCACCCAACCAGAGCGTGGTAATACTACTTGCTCAGAAGAGATCCTCTCTTCCTCTCTTCTGCGTGGAGGGGCGGCGCATCTGTATCTCCATGGCGCGATCACGCGAGATGTGCCTAGGCATCCGACGGCTATGGAGATTCACTGAAGTGTTGCCCACTTTCCGCCCCTTGCGTTTGCTTATGCTTACTTTCTCGTTGCCCTCTTTTTCATTTATCACTCTCTTTCGCCCCCGCAAAACTAACGCTGATCGTCCGAAGGCTTCCTCACCGCCACTGCCTCCGAGGACTGGGCCCTCGTTCTCGACGTTTGCGACCATGCCTCCGCGACAGAGGCCAATGCCAAAGAGGCTGTGCGTGCTCTGCGACGGGAATTCAAGTATGGCGAGCCTGCGGGACAGTTGGCTGCTGCCCGCGTACGTCTCTCTCTACCTCCCTCTCTCAGCTCTGTTGCTTATAGAGGCGCGCGCAGCTCTGGGCCATCATGCTGCGCAACTCGACCGGCACCTTCATCACCCAGTCTACCGCGAAAAAGTTCCTCGACACCCTCGAGAACCTGCTCACCTCCCCAAACACCATCCCCGTCGTCCGCGAGCGCGCCATGGATGTGCTTGCTGCGGCTGCGTACACCAGTGGGTCGAGTGGTAATCCTTCCGCTCCTCTCCCATCACATAATACTCACCCGCGCGATGCAGAAAAAAAAGACGCTGGCTTCCGCGGTCTCTGGCGCCGTGTGCGCCCACGCGACAAGCCCGAGGAGGGCATGCCCTTCGATACCGAGGACGCCATGTTCAACCCCCCCGCGCTAGTCGGCGGCCGCGCCCCGTCGCTGTACGACGTGAACGGCATCACGTCGGTGGGGTACGACCTCAATGGCAACACGCCGGTGGGGTACGACGCCAACGGCAACATCGTCGTCGCGCCCACGCTGCCTCCACCCCAAATGCAGACACAGAGGAGGCCGCTGCCACCCATACCGGCGCCGCCGCACGGCCCGCGGCTGCCTGGGGCCTAGGCTCTGAAGGAGTGGAACAAAAGAGCTGATCGAGCGCGAGAGCGTCGCACGGAATATGCTCAAGACAATGCAGTACTAAGACGGGCTCGCTATCGGAACTGCCAAGAGGCGCCAAATAATTATTCAAAGATTCGAAGAACGGATAGGAATTCGATCCTTCTCATTTGTCGGTTCGAACCAGTCTCCCATTGCAAATCTCAGACTGTAAAAAATCAAAAAATCAAGATAGTCGAAATTTCAAGTTGATATAGATTCGAACGGTTATTTTTCACACCCCGGTTTTATTGCAATGCACACTACAACTATACAATGGCCACTTGTGCATCTCTGCACCCCGGTACAACGTCCGCCCGCCCGTGCTTCGTACTACAGCGTCCAGCGCTCTCCCCCAACCCGCCTGTGCGAGTTCTTCCCGAGCCTGCCCGAGGTGGTCATGATGGTCGTAAGAGTCATACGCGTGGGTCGTTCCGCTCGCCAGGAGGGGTGGTCGTAAAGGTCGTGCCCCGGTGGGAGGGTGTCGTGCGCCAAGGCGGATCGGAGAAGGTTATCGCGCGGGAGGGTGGGGAGGGCGAGGTGTCGCACGGCTGCTTTGAGGGGTATCGCGGACGGATTGAGGGATGAGATATCGCGCGGCTGTGGTGAAGGTTATCGCGGCCGAATTGGAGAGCGGGGTGTCGCGCGGCTGCGGTGAGGGGTATCGCAGGCGGATTGGAGAGGGGGATATCGCGTGGCTGCTCTGGAGGGTATCGCATGCGGATCGAAGGACGAGGCGTCGCACGAAGTATTTGAGAGGTATCGCAAGCAGTTCGACGAAGTGGGCATCGCGCGGGAAAGCAGAGGGCTTCGCAGCGAGAGACGGTCGGGTATAACACGAGCGAAGAAAAAAAACACGATATCCTTCCAGACCAAGCGAGAACAACGGAGATGAGAAGAGACTGACGAGAGGAAGAGCGGGAAGATTAGGGAGAAAACAGACGAAAGCAAGAAAGCGATCCCGAGGCGCACGACGTTCACCAGTAAAGCGAGTCGGCGCTAACCATCCCCAGGTCAACGTATTTCGATTTGGGCTTCGAATTCTTGACGCAAAAGCGAGCGCGAAACCACTTTGAGAGCGCGGACCCGTCGCTAGAGCTTCTCCCTATGTCGCCTTCCACTTTCTCCGCGACGGTGTCTTTGGGCATGAGCGCGTCGCCGTTGGGCAAGACGGCGGGTCTAGGTGAGCGGCGCCATCCGATCAACTGACGAATCCGGCCGATGAGCGTCGGTTTGCTCGGCGCGGGAAAATTGGAGTGAGCTCGGCAACAGATCATGACGCAGAGGTGGGTGTGGGTGTCGGGCTCGCTGCGGGTGGGAACGGGAGTGCACGGTGTTGCCCAACGGTCGAAGAGCGAGCGGACCTTCGAGACCAGCGGCTTGACCACAGGCGGGGCGCATGTCGACACGCTGCTCGACTTGACCTTGCGGGCGCGAAAACCGACGCCGAACAGAGTCTCTGTCTTCTCCTGCGGAGCCTCAACCGGCGTTGCCTTGGGTTTCGTCTTGGCGGAGAACATGTGAGCGACCTTGGCTGCGAGAACCTTGAACGCGTTGGGCTTCTTGTAGAACCCAGGCTTGACGAACGCAAACGAGTCCAGCCCCTGCGCGTGAGCGACTCCGGTCTGGATGAGGGTCCTGCGCGGAGCGTCCTTGGGAACGAAGGCCGCCGGTGGTGCCCAGGGAGTCGGACCGCGATGACGACCCGCCGTGGTCCAGTCACTGAAAGAAATAATATACGAATGAGTACGGCGCAGGATGAAGAAATAGAAATACGTACACGCCGAGGAAGTAAGGATGAGCCTTTACTTCGTCCAGCGTCATCCGCACGTTCGCATCCTTGACAAGCATGCCCGAGATGAGGTCCTGAGCGTCGGCGCCGAGCCCGTACTCGCTTTTGAACGCGATAGGGTCTTTCGCGTACGCCGCGCGGAGCTCCGCCGATGTAGTCGTGTTTTCGCCAAAGGGGAGCTTGCCGGTGCTCATCTGGAACATGAGAACACCCAAAGACCAGACATCGGCATCGAATGAGTAGGGCGTGCCGTCGTACTGGGCCGGAGACATCCAGTGAAGGGTCCCACAGCGCTCCCTGGTCCTACACGACATATCGTCCTCGGTGGGCTTGAGGAAGGAGCCAGCCGATGCGTCGGGGTCCACATCAAACGAGATTTCGGTAGGTTCCTTGGAGCTGTTCGTGAAACTACTCCCAAAGCACTTGGCGAGCCCGAAAATCGCCGAGGACTACGTTCCCGTCTTGAGTGACGAAGACGTTTGCTGGTTTGATATCCCGATGGACGACTTTGAGGTCGTGGAGCGTCTGGACGGCGACGACGAGCTGAACCATATACTCTTTCGTCCGGTCGCCCGAGAAGAATCGGCCACCTGTGAGTAGGCTTGAAAGGTCCTTCCCAGCGCACCAAGACTACAGAGAGTTGCCATCAGCGACGGAGTCGGTTGAGAGTCGAAAAGGCTTACCGTAAGGACATAGAAGTACTCAGAATCGCTCCAGCTGGCGACAAGCGACAACAAGGACTCGGGCGCATCTTGAAGACCGACAATACTCTTGAGAATATACTGCTCTTGTTCCACATCGGCGGCCTGGTCCTTCTTGGGTGCTTGCTTGAGCGCGTAAAGCTTTTGAGTGGCTTTGTCGCGGACGAGGTAAACGGAGGAGCTTTTCGTGCGACCAATCAGAAGCAGGACGTCGAAATCGCTGATACGAGGGGACGGGTCGGGGAAAGCAGCAGTAGCAGAGGTCTGAGGGACACTTTCAACAGACTGTCGGGCGGTTAGCACACGACGCGAGCATGGAAGAAAGGACGTACAACATAAGAGAGAACTTTGGACGACATACTGATAGATTTCGAGAGCGATTTGAGGAGGAGCTAGAAAGCAGATGGGAGTAGAGAGCAAGAGAGGGAGAACAGGAGTGCCCGCGGTGGCTGACAACTTCTGGGTGGCTGACCGCTGACAATTTCTGGGTAGCTGACCGCTAGACTAAGACCTTCAAGCACAGCTTCATTTGTCGCACGATGCCTTCACAAAGGGGCTTCAGAGGCATCCTAGCAAGTGGTTGACCCATAACGCGTCGAGTCGAGGAGCGTCGAGGGAGAAAGGGAGAACTTTCAGAGGCCGCAGCACGCCGTGCCAAACAACACTACCGCTGGACGCCTAAAAAGGAAGTTGGGCGCGAAATAGACAACTCGAAATCCTATTACACTGCAATATCACGACGTACCGAGTTATTCGACTGGGATTTTTGCGCTCCTGAAGTTTAAAGCCCTGGACGCCCGCCGAAAATGCGATAAATTCAAATTAGCCACCAGCACGCATCGCGTCGGGTCTCTTATATACACTACCACCACGCTCACACAACGCAGACACCTCACTTCCCCTGCGCCGCCCTCCTCCGCTTATTCGCCCTCCTAATCTCCACCAAATCATTCTCAATCTCACTCTCCTTGCACCCCGTCAGCGCCGCAAGACTCTTCCCCAACCCCCCAATCGCCTGGCTCAAATGCGTCCCGCTCCCCTTCGGCCGCCTCCTCCCATTCGGGCCTGTGCCCATAGGTGCGCTTGCGGCACCGCTCGCCGCGACCGCGTGCCCGGAGCCGGGGATGGCGGTGGAGGTGAGCGGGAGAGGGAACGGGGAGGGGATCTCGTCGACGGAGAGGGAGTGCGGGTTGAGGAAGGGCCCGCTGGTGATGGGGAGGCTGCTGATCAGCCCCAGGCCCGCGCCCGGACCCAAGCCGAGCCCGGGGTTGAGGCCCGTACCGTTGGTGAGGGTGGACCCCGGGGCGCCGAGAGGCGTGGGCGGGGGCGAGGTGCCCATTTTGTTGCGCAGCTTGCGGGTGATGTGCGGCCGGGATTGTTCCATTGAGGCGTCTGCGAATGCGAAGGATGAGACATGAAAGGGAGTAATGAAAACGCAGCGTACCCCCAACGGTGCCCTCACCCTCCTTCTCCTCCCGTGCGCGCCGCCGGCGCTCCTCGATCCCCTCCAACAGCCGCTCGCGCACGCGATCGCGACCTCGTCGCCACTCGTCCTCGACGCGCTGACGCTCTTCCTCGTACGCCAGATGCGCGCAGTCCATCGCGTGCTTCTCCTCCGTCTCGAGCTGCACGAGCAGCGCAGAGCGCTCGAGGGACAGCGGGAGAAGGCGCAGCTCGTACAAAGGGAGCGTCTCGGGCCGCGTGGAGAGCTGCATTGCGGTGCGTTGCAGGGCGGAGACCGTTTCGTTGTAGTGGCGGCCGCTGGGCGTGCTTTCTTTAGCTTTCTGTGGGAAGGGAACAAGAAAAACGCACTCATCCCGCCTATCGTTCATCTCCTTTCCGAGTTTGCCAGAGATGTCCTTCCGCTTCTTTGTGTTATCTTTCTTCACCTCGTCCATCCCTCCCATGTCTACGATACTCGTCAGAAACACTCAAACAGATTAAAAACAGAGACATACTGTGTGCGCGCGAACTGGGTCCAGCGACGGCGTTGTGGTGCTGGTGGGAGATGCCCATGGGGTCTTTGCTGCCGCCGGGCGCGTATGGGGGTATTGGGAACATGCCGGGCTGTGTGGGCATAGGCGTTGGTGTTGGCGAAGGCGACAAGGGGAGAAGTGATCGGCGGCCATTGATGGGTCAGCTGATCCGTGCCGGGCCGGCCAGCCAAGCAATGTCACGGTGATGGTGATAAGTCACCCTTGTCCGGAACGAGGTTAACGTTCCTGCAAAAGGTTTCGACGTGTGTCTGGTCTGCGGCCCTAACCGTGGCGAATACTTGTTTTCTGCGTGGTTCAAGGACTTCGACCTATCTTGGTTCAATTGTTCCGGAGGAAACTAGCTCGGAACACACCCTGTTCTTCAAGAGCACTTATACCATCTAACTCAGAAGCAGTAGCTGGAGGACAAGACATCTTGGGCTGCAAGGCAATCCCTCTTCGACCCACCAGCGCGGATTCGGAATTCCCAATTATCCAAGTAAGTACGTCGAAACACCGGCGGTCGGTTTTCTTTGCTTGACTTAACCAGAGCTCCAGCCGTCCTCCCCCCACCTTGTTCGTCCAACCCTTGAACTCATCTACAGCGTACTCGTTCGCTATGAAATTAATCCTGTTCTTCCTCTACTGCCGAACCTCCTGCGATCACAGTTCCACCGTTGGTTTTTATTTCTATCTCTGAGGTTCAAGCTCCACAATGTCGCACGACGCAATTAGTCGCGCTGTAGGCATTTGGTACATTACTCTGGTCTTCCTTCCCATTTACCGAGTTTGGTTCTTTGTTTTCTCCCGACGTCAGTCTTCCTTCATTCCTGTGTGTGCTCAATCCTCTACCTCCCTGTGTTCACGTTAATCTCGAGTTCAAGATTTTGGAATATCTCTGTCACCCCGCATTTCATCGGCAAAGAGGGAACCAAAAAGTGTGGCCGAACCAGAATATCAGGCTGGCGCCGTTCAGGCATGCCGAAATATCGAAGTGCTAACGCCTCGCGTGTGGGATCTTCCTCAACAAGGGCAGTGCCTTCGGATGTAATGAAGTATGTTAATGGATACAGTGGCATCGCCCTGGGTGTTATACAGCTTTCCGAAAACAAGACCTATAAAAATATGCTGCTCTCCCCTTCCCACTTCGCTCTTGTCACCCAGCAGTGGGGAAATGGCAGACAGTGATCTCTACAGCCGTCTCCTGTTCCTGCGAGGGCATGGATATCCCTTATTCCATCCGCAGCCATTCGACGACCTCCCAGTAGCAGCCCGAGAAACGGGCACAGAGATTGGTGATGTTGGCCTTATAACGCAGGATGGCTGCTTCGACCCAATCTTCAATATTCTGCGTGCGAGGGACGATCCCGCTAATCGGTTTGGGGTCCCTTCGGCTTTTGAGCGGGTTCTTCTCGGTCCGGAGGACATCGCGGCACGGACCCTGTTCCATCTCCCCGGAGCCGACATCTCGAATACCACCGTCAGCAAGAGACGACTCGACATTGAAGCCGGCGTCGACAGCAACGTGCAAGTGCTCTTTTCCCATCGTTTTTGGCGCGCCGGCTTATCCCAATCCAGGTTTTTGCCCGTAGGAGCTGGCGCGGTGGTCGAGGTGTCGACGAATTCGAAACAAACGGGACTCTTGCTATTACCGGACGGTGCCTCCAAGTGGGACTTGCGCCCGCAGCAAGTGTTCCGCGACTACGCGTTGAAACACGCTCAGAACTGGTACTCGTTCGTCAATGGGGATCTTCATCGCATGGTTGCAAGCGGTGACTTGTACCTCATCACTGGCGTCACCAAGTCGACTTCCTGGAGTGTAGCGGCGGTCGAAAACGAGTCGAGCGAAGGCAAAGTATCCTTGAAGCTCAAAGCTACCCAGTTTGGCAGCGCTGGTGCTGCGTACACGTGGGAATGGAAGAGCACGGGCTCGTCGGTTGATTCTGGTCCACGACGTCGTCTGGGAGAGGAACTCTTGAAGGAGAATCAGACTGTCTTCCTCCGGGGATTCAAGATTGCACTTCGTTCAATGCCACTCAGGCGACCAGCAAAAACACTTTCCATCGCGGATTCCAATTGGGCTGACTTGTCGACGAGGGGCACATCTATGCCATTTTCCCGGCCACAGTCCAATCGCAATACGAACCCTTTTGGTCAGAGCTCAGCGAGTTCGCCTCCGGGGCCCTCCGATGATACCGAACCCCTCCACCGTTTGAATGTGAGTGGTAGATTGCATTGAGTCATTACACTTGTCAACTCCCATCAAGTGTTGTGAATGAATACCTTCTCGATGTCCTTGCCAAAAGCACATATTGTTCGTTGTTGAAATGAGGACAGCTCAAATGACATTTATGTTCGTCGTGCATCCGAGTGAATATGTGGGCCGTCAGTAGGTAGGCGAACCATGGTAGCAACACGGTAAGTAAATAAAAAGTCCGTCTCGAAAGCTTGTCGTCAAAGATGAGAGGCAATATGTCCGTGGTGCATTCCAGTTAGTACATACTATATGCGCCGTCAGTAGATGAATGAGGGTGTGATAATAGGTGGGAATACCGGGCAATTAAGCTAATTATGGTCCCGGAATACGCGCCTCAGAAGGTGCCAAATAGATTTTTTTCTGTTGCGAACGGGGGCAAAACTGGCCATCTTGGTCTCGACAGCCTTGTTGTCCTCGGCACTTTCCGAGGAGGGCTTCGCAGGGGGGCGCGTTGGCCGGATGGCAGGAATTGGCAGACCGAATTCACGCCATTCAGCAGATGTCTGCTGTGGAATCGGACCCGTGTCGCCACTGGTCAGCCCCGGCCACACTAAAGTACGCGGAAGGCGAAGAAAAACGAGCTTGTCCCCGAAATGTTTGCGCGTACCCGGTGGCAGGTCCTCTGCGCAGAATTCCGCCGTAGACTCGACGCGCTCGAGAAGCGGACATGTTGTCGTTAAGAATGCGACGAAGTCTGCATTGGCTTCCCGCACGACGAGCCTCCGGACTCCGTCGAAGCAGCAGCTCCTCGGCATCTCCTCGAAGCCCTTTGGCGGGGGATAGAAGGTGCCGCGTGGTGCACCCAGCAAGAGCGCGGGGGGTGGGGAAGTGTGAGCGAAGGTAATGTGCAGCTCGGTGAGGGACGATGGGAAATGCCTGATTCTGGTCGGACATGGTAACAATCCCAGGTCCGTGTCCCAGGTACGATATGTCGCAACGCAGTCGATGAGGACAAAGTGTAAAACCGTGGTACGAGGTGTCAGGACGTGGATGACGGTGGCAATGGTATCGGTTGGAATGGCATAGGTGGGGTTTTGGTAGCGCCAAGCGCCGGGTAGCAGATGGTCGCGGAGGCGGTCAGTGGTGGCGTACTCGAGGAGGTCGGTGCACTGGTCGGTGTACTCCCCCTCATATGTGTGGTACACAGAGATGGTGAGGGAACGGCAAGTTTCATTGAGGTACTTGTGGGGCTCCAGGATCCCAGCAAGCTGGCATACGAAGGAGGTGTTCTGCGTGCAGATACGTGCAAGGTAGGTGATGTGAGCGAAAGAGGTGATCCACACGTCGCGGAAAACGACGGAGAGAACGATTTTCAGCCAGTCACGACTGACGAGCATCCAGGTGGTCATTGAGTGTGCATGTCTGTGACTACTGGTAGTGAGACAGCCCCAGCCATGGTACAGAATGAGCTCGACCAGTTCGGGCGGGAACATGGTAACCCTAACGCAGGCCGATCACACGGCGGACAATCTGTTGTCCTTTTCGATTTTAGGCCAGCGTGTCCTCGCATACGCCTCGACCATGTCCTTTTGCTAAACCCGGGTGCTTTGGCCTTTCGGGGTTTTCCGCGGGCACGCTGCAGCCACGCGTTCTCGGGGTTTGCCGGCAGAAAATGATCTAAATAATGATTTTGCAGCTCTTGGGTTGAATTTTGGATGGAATATTCCCGGACATAGCTTGGATCATGCAGTACTTGCCATAGTACAAGGAAATGCGAAACATGTGAGGGAGACCAAGCTAAAATCAGACGAGAACAGGTCCTGAATGTGAAGAATTGGCTGCTTGATTCTATTCCACGGGCCAATTGAAACACAATTTGGTGGGAACGTCGTATACCACTCTCTATGTAGTAACTTTTCAAATGTTTAACAGACAGAAACGGTCCTGCAGTGGTCGGTATAGAGGCACATCAAGAGGAGTGTGACAGTTGAAATCATGCCGAGTGCTGCCGGCGAGTTCCGGGCGGTCACACCAATGTATAAGGCAGCCTTGAGCCAGCCATTTCATTCTCTTCTAATCTGAAAAAAATGTAGAATCATTCTATGGCGAGCAGCTTCACCTGTTCTCCTCACTTTTATGTGAATTGGATATGCTAAATGCAATAGAACTGGGAGTTATTTGTACTCGGGACATGTTCTTGGTCGGTTTTTGCATGTCCTCCTTCCATTCTTCGACACAATATTGTGCCTTATACCCATGACTATCTATTGGCCACATCCGAGAGGATCCGAACAAAAAATTCGCCCGAGAGCTGCAAAATCATTGTCTGGAACATTTTTCTGTCGGAAAACCCCGAAAACGCGCGGGTGCAGCGTGCCCGCGGAAAACCCCGAAAGGCCAAAGCACCCGGGGTTAGCGAAAGGACATGGTCGAGGCGTGTGTGAGGACACGCTGGCCTGAAATTGAAAAGGACAACAGGTTGTCCGCCGTGTCAATGTCATCAGATAGGCAATCAGACTTTAGACGCGATCCCGTGCTTTTTACCCCACAACCCCTGTCCTTTCGTGGTCTCTCTCTTGCTCCTCTTGCGCGTCCAAAATGCAACGCAGCAGCAAGGTATGACTCCGCCAGAGCGTGTAGCATACAGCGAGCTTATCCCGCCGAACTGTAGTCTCAGATTCATCCGCCTCCACATTCGCTCGAGGTCAGCGTCTCAGAGATGCCACCGTTATGCGCCAGTATAGCAGATAATCGAGGCAGTACCAAAAGTCCGTGAGCTGTAAAGACTTTTTGGTTCGATATACTCATCGAGCGCACAATCCCAGGACTTCCTCATGGCGCTCGGCAAGATAGCATGGCAATCGCTCCCCCTTATTGACAGATGGCTGAAGAATGACCGACTCAAAACGGCGAGTACTCAGTCTCGTCCTCCTTTCCCGTTCTAACGACGTGATCAATCGGCAGGCCAATCTAAGGGAATGGCAAAGGTTATCAGCATCTGTCGATGCTGCCGGGCACTCGATGCTCCCTGTCTTTTTGGCGCTATCGAAGTTCCATCCGTCGTATGTGGAATTACTCCACCGACTCGATTCGTATGCAAGCTACTGGCCACCCGTTATGAGCTGACCCTCCACTCACAGCGAGCGGAAGTTTGCTAAATTAAGATTAAACGATATAGAAGAAAACGAAAACGGCCTCACAAGCTCGAATTGGGGGCCCAGCTCCGTGAGCCACGCCCTGGCCGTGATTCGTCAGAGTTTCGACTCGATGATGAGCCTTGTCAAGGTGCTTACCCCAACGTGATATGTTTAATTCCATCTGACTTGAGTTGGATATCTAGGCGCTGGCGCTCCTGACTGCCCAGACGGGGAAATCCTTCTCAAAAATTCAGAGAGCGACACGCTCTGAAGTCGACGCTGCTTTTCAAACGATTAATGCATCCGTCCGTGCCGACTGTGGAGCGCCGCGGGGCCTTGTTCTTCCGAGCGTGGAGGCTGAACGGCTGGGAGGGTCAAGCTCGGAAGACAAATTTCTTCAGTGGATGGCCTCGCAGGTCGCAAACGCCTATAATTCTATCGAAAAGGTATGGCATCGCTCTGCAAGTACAAAAGGAAAAGAAAATGCTGACCGTTCCTACAACGAGCAGTCTGGCGTTGTCAAGGACTATGCTGAGACGGTGGGAGGTCTCTTGAGCATTTCAAGCCTCAAAAGCATCGTCTTCGGCGTCCAAATAGTCGACGAGTGTGTCAAACTCCTCGATGATCTCAAGGTCGGTCTTGGAAATACACTTTTGGAACAAGATACTTAGCTTGACCTCAGACTCTGGAGAAAGCGCTCAAGATCCGCATAACACTCGTCTCGGAAATGCAGGATGCGCTGAGCTCCGCACCCGAGACAGTAATTTCCGAAGCGCTTTTAGAGTAAGCAAATGATATTTCGCACGGTCTCACTTTCTTTGACGATGTTCTCTCAGTCACACGAAGAAACATATAAAAGAATTACTCGAGATAAAAGAAGGACTTAGCTACAAGACCCTTCAAAAATCCAAGATAGATTTTTCTGAAACCCAAAAGGACTACGTCGACATCTCAAGTAGCGTCGTGGTTCGTTTTCCGCACTCCTTTCCACTAATATCTGACTGCAGCAAACAGGATTCTCAGCTACTTGTCCTGATAAGCGAGCGCGCGGAGGCGCAACCTGCCGCTAGCCGTGATGCACCACTGGAGAGAAGAGCTGCACAGTCAGACATGCACTCAGCCTCAGTGGTTGAATCCAGCGTCGGCTCCAGAAAGTCGACGAGCAGTTTCGGAAGATGGATACACGCACAAAGTAGAAAGGTGTCCCACGGTCTGAAACGTGGTCCCTAGTTCGTTGGGCCGTGGTTGCGGATAATAAGAGGGAGCTTCCAATAACGTGGTGCGTTTTCAATTTCCCAGTTCTCTGTGACCAAGTAGCTTACAGTTGGCTTGCAGAGAGAGGTTCGAATCTCATTTTTAGCTTAAGATCGCTCGCTCGCAAGAGGTTTATTTCGGTGCGTACTATTACATCTTCAATTGTAGCAACAATGAACTTCAGCCCGTTCAGTGCACACAATCATGAAATTCGAACAAGCAGAGTTGTCCTATACATACAGTATCTCAATGACACAGTGCGTTTTCGATTTTCCCGTTTACGGCGGTGAATAAATAGCTCACAGTTGACTTGCAGAGGCTCGGTTCGAAACGTTTCTGGGATTGGCATTGCTGGCAACGGTTTCATTTCTCCAAATTATTAGGTTATCATAGTCAACGGCGGAACGGTTCCATGAGGCGCAGGCCATTTTTCTCTCTCTTTATCTGTGCGAATATTTTCGGATTTACAACGACTACAACAAGGGTTACTGTCCTCACCTTCCTAGGGAGCCTTGTGGGGAATTTTGAACAAAACTGATCCCAACAGAGAAATCGAACCGTGGGAATGAACCTTTGATGCACTGCAAATGATCAGCAACATGAAGTTGAGCATGAGTATCCTCGAAAGCGTATGAGAAGTGCTTCCGAGACTGCATTAACGGGTCTAGGGGCTTATTTGAATGCTCAGTAGAAAGAAACTTACAATGTGTGTGAGGCAAAGTCAAAGGTTACGCATTCAAATTTTACTGCTAAAGGAACAATCGTTGCATGAAAGCAGAGCACTCGAAGACAAATCTTCGAGCGCGAAGGTGAACACTGGCCACCAGTAAAGGACCTGTATGCGACTCGCCGACATAACCTTTACGCTGTATGGATATCGATCCCCGAAAGTTGAGATATCTTGTTCATTGAGAGTGCGGAAACTCGGACCTTGAAACAAAGAACCAGAGCACACTCGTTCGCTAGTCTGAGTTATGACTATTACTATGTTCTTCCCCTGCTGCCAAATCTCCTACTAGCTATAAGGGTGGCAGGACTGGATGAGGCATATCTCGCCATTATTGTCGTTCTCCGCCACAAACCACGTCGTCTTCCGCCTCGTCCGTCGGGTATCCTCCAATGCGAAAGCGCCCGTAGGACTGGTGCCTCTGGTTGACGTATTTCTGTTGCACAGCGACGTCAACGTCGTGGATTCTGTTGCTCTCCAACGACGAGAGTAGCAGATCGACGGTGGCTTCATCTAAGCGAGGTAAATAAAGAGCCCCTGCATCGAAAGAAGCACTGCATACCGATCTCGAAAGTTGTAGAGTTGGTCCTCCCCAGAATTCGAGTCATATGTTGCATCCTGTGCGGCGTCTTCACCTCCTTCTTCGGAATCTCGACTTCTATGATGAAGCCGAGGTGCAGCAGTTCGAAGGCATGCCCGGCCTCTCCATTATTGCGGTCTAGACCCACTCCCTCCAGCAGCGGTGTTGAGATGTGCGGGAAGGCGTAATCGGTAAGTGCATGCATGATCTCGTGTTCCAAGGACACGGACCACACCAACCGCTGCATTTCTGCAACAGGTGAGGCGCCCTGAGAGTTCTATGTGAGGAGCTACTCATAATTGATTGAAAGAAATTTGTTTTACCTTGCGTGACACTATGAGGTCCGCGAGATCCTTGGGCAGGAAGATCTCATTTGCGTTCCCCAATTCCGAGTCTTCTTTGAGGACAAGGCCCCATGCCAATTGTTTTTTGGTCAGCTCAGCGTCGAGGTCGGTCGGGCTGGCAAGAACGAGAGTTGGAAGATGTTTGGCGAGATATTCTTTGACCAGGCTCGGCTCCGGCCCGACGTCATTCCCCCACTTTACTTTGAAGGCGGCCTTGGCGGGGGGGTGTTCGAGAAACATTCGGAATAGCAGGGAATGCATCCGCATTTGAGCGTGGTTAGACCGTCGAAGGTGTCCGAAGACCACGGTCGCGGCATCTCGTAGTGGGGCGTATCTAGAGTCGGCTCTGCCGATGATCTCGCGGTCCTCCGTCACTCTCAGAGATCCCCGGGCGATAACGATGTCGAAATCGAAGACTTCAGTGTTTTCGGCGCATGTGGACATTTTTGGAATTTTCTGAATGGGTCGTCAGTAAATACCAGGAGATCCTTCCACTAAGAAGCGCGAGAAGTATTTCGCCAATTTTACGTTGATATGCAGATGCAGAAACTTTCTAGACTTACTTTCGCAAGTAAGAGAGGAGAAGGGAAGAGTGAGTCCATCAATGCCAAAAGAAAGCCAAACAACACTACGCCGGATTCTCAAATTGGCGATTTGATGTCCCAGGTGGGCAAAAAAAAATGAACGAGGCTCTGTCAACAACGCAATCCGAGCCGCAAGGTACAAGACGAAATCTGCTTGAAGAATCTGCAGCCCCCAACCATGAATCGAAGTACTCTCTGGGGTCTGGATCACTAACTGCCGCGCAAGCTGCCAGTGAGGAAATGGGATGAAAATCTGCGACATCTACGCGCGTCTGTGTCGCCGCCGCCGAGAGCGCTGGCTGTGAGGGCAAGAGGGACTCATTGATCATTGCACAACAATTTGGTGCAAAGCGTGCGTCGGGAATTTTTGCACTGTACACGGCCGTCGGTAATCTCCCACAGGGCTCCGTCGCCGCCAAAGAATCAAATGCGCACGGAGACGGAGGATGAATAAAGCTGCTCGGTGGAGGGCCTAGGAGGCTAGTCTCTCGTAGACAGACGCTACAACATGCTCACTCTTACCTTGCGTTTTTGTACTAGGAGGCTGGTGTTGATGTGTCAGGCAGACATATTGTTGAAAGACATGGTACCAACATGGTAGGTGAAAAAAAAGTCCAGCTCGAAAGCTTGTCGTCAAAATTGAGAGCAGCTTGATCATGAATGGCATTATGTCCGTGGTGCATTCCAGTCAGTACATACTATATGCGCCGTCAGTAGGTATGACTCGGAATGGTTTTGTTTTAGGCCCCGGGGGCCTTGCAAAAAACTCGATTTGGTCTAGGAGCCTTCCAGTAACGAAGCAGCGCAAGAACCATTACCTGAAAGAGGCAAGGAAGAGTCGGTGGAAGTGGTGAGACCGACATTCAAGGTTCTTGTAATGTTTATTAGGCCCACCTAGGTAGATTCATCACCAAAATAAACAGAAGTTATTCGACCCAGCGTTGACCGAGCGGCAGGGAACTTCGTCGACGAGCGGTTTGTCTGGCAATGTGAGCTGGGGGACAAAGATCAAGTCAGTTTCATTTAACTGTCCTCCTGTATAAGGATTTACGATGTTCAGAGGAGCGATACAGGTCGGGCACGGACTCGGAGAGGCCGTTCGCGGATCGCTGGGGGCCGCGGATGTGGGGCCTCACGCATACACGTCGAGCGGCCAGATTGCTTACCACAGAAGACACGAAATCGCGCAAGGGTTGGCGAGAATGCCCATTATCCCCCACTTTTTCCCCAGGGTTGAATTTATAGATTCGATGGAACGCAGGCCAACCTTCATCTCTGCAACTATGTTCGAATTCACAACGAATACAACAAGGGTTAGTGTCCTCACCTTCCTAGCCGAACTCAGGTTACCTCGTGGGGAATTTTAAACAAAACTGATCCCAACAGAGAAATCGAACCGTGGGAATGAACCTTTGATGTCTAAATTGCCTCGACGCGTAGAGGCGTTTCCGAGAGGCATGTGTTGATGGGCCCAGGGTTTTATTTGAGGCAAGAAACTTACAATGGGTGTGATGTAAAGTCCAAGGTTGTGCATGCAAATTCTACTAGAGGAATAATCATTGCATAAAAGCAGAGCACTTGAAGACAAATCTTCGAGCGCGAAGGTGAACACTGGCTGCCAGTAAAGGACCTGTATACGACTCACCGACATAACCTTTACGCTGTACGGATATCGATCCCCGAAAGTTGAGATATCTTGTTCATCGTGACTGCGGAAACTCGGACCTTGAAACGAAGAACCAGAGCACACTCGTTCGCTAGTCTGAGTTATGACTACTATCATGTCCTTCCTCTGCTGCCGAATATCCTACTAGTATTTATAGCCGGCAGGACTGGATGAGGGGCATCTCACCATCATTGTCGCTCTCCGCCACAACCACGTCGTCTTCCGCCTCGTCCGTCGAGTATTCGCCAATGCGAAAGCGCTCGTAGGACTGGTGACTCGGATTGGTATATTTCCCTTGGGCGGGGACGTTAACCTGGTACAGTCTATCGCTTTCCAACGACGAGAGCAGCAGGTCGACCGTGGTTTCGTCTAACCGAAATAATCATCAAGAAGCCCATATCAACGGAAAATGTGCAGTACATACCAATTTCGAAGGTTTTGGATTTGGTCCTACCCAGGAGTCGCACCATTTTGGTCATGCGCTCCGAGGTTTTTGCCCATTTCTTCTCAATCTCCACCTCCAGTATAAACCCGAATTGTAAGAGTTCAAAGGCGTGGCCTGCTTCTCCGTTCTTGGGATCCAAACCCAAACCTGCCAGTAATGGTGTCGATGAACGGGGGAAGATGTAGTCTGTCAGGGCGTGGACGACCTCGTGCTTCAGGGAGATAGACCACATCAGACGTTGCATTTTTGCGAGGTGTGAGGCACTCTGAGGATTTAATATGTGAGGGGCTACTCTTGCATGAAAGGAAATTGTTTTACCGCGCGCGGCACAATCAAATCCGCGAGATCTTGCGGTAAAAAAATCTTGTTCGCGTCTCCAAAGTCGGAGTCCTCTTTTATCACTAGACCCCAGACCATTTGCTTTTTCTGAAGTTGGCTCTCGAGTTCAGTACGGCTCGCGAGGACGAGGGTGGGGAGGTGGTTGGCGAGATAATCCGTGACCATCTCCATTGTCGGACCCAAGTCATTTCCCCATCTCGTTGTAAACGCAGCCTGAGCAGGGGGGCTGTCCCGGAACATTTGGTAGACAATTGAGTTCAGCCGCTGTTTCGCATGACCAGACCGTCTCAAATGGCTAAACACCACGGTCGCTGCTTCTCGTAACGGGGCATAGTGTTCGTCGAGTCGGTCTAGCGTCTGGCGGTCCTCCGTCGCTCTTAAAGATCCTCCTGCGATTACAATGTCGAAGTCAAAGACTTCAGCGTTTGTGGCGGGTGTAGTCATTTTTGTATGTTCTCTGGATGGGCCGTCAGTAAATACCAGGAGATCCTTCCACTAGGAGGCGCGAAGCATTTCGCCAGTACATTTCGCGTCGGCATGTGGACAGAAGACTTTCAAGACTTACTTTTGCAAGTGAGAGAGGAGAAGGGAAGAGTGAGTCCATCAATGCCAAAAGAAAGCCAAACAACACTACGCCGGATTCCCAAATTGGCAATTTGATGTCCCAGAAGAGATTTGATCCTCGGGGAAAAAACGAACGAGGGTCTGTCGAGAGCGCAATCCGAGCCGCGAGGTACAAGAGACGAAATCTGCTTGAAGAATCCCAACCATGAATCGAAGTACTCTCCGTAATTAGTCGGAGTCCCTTCGCCTCGGCTTTTGAGTGGGTTCTAGGTCCTGAGAACATCGCGGCACGGACCCTGTTCCATCTCCAGAGCCGAAATCTCGAATACCACCGGGCAAAGTATCCGTGAAGCTCAAAGCTACCCGGAGCCGTGGGATGTGATCAATCACATTCTGGCGTCTGAAACATAACTGGCACCTCTGTAAGGTAATATAATATATCCCCCAAACTTCACATTTGGACCTTTAAAACATAGGTAGAAATTATACTGATGGACCCGGCCCTGAGCCTCTAGATCTAGTCTGTGGGTCTCCGACCGGCTTTCGGGCCCGACCCGACCCGAACATCACTACACGTGTTCCCCCTTTACCTTCACCGCTTGCATCTCATGAGGGCGACTCTGCCGCTGCTCTCGGTCTTTCTCTCCCATGCAGCAGCAGCACCGACACCCCTCGACATTGCCAGTGTATCCATAAAGTCGGAAAGGAGCTGGCTCTGGGGCTGGGCATGGGGTGCAGAGAGCACCGTCTCTGTCGTCGACCGCGCCCCCATTCTGTCCTTTGCTTCAAGGCCAGGTGTGTAGTACTTCACTTTCTAGACTGCGCCTGACCCCACAAAGCCGCCTTTGGCGCTGAAATTAACGATCCCATACTCGGTTATGTTATTCCACTGTCTGCGGTAAGTATCTGCATTCAATCCAATCTAATTGCTACAATATTTTCACAGTTCACGGTCCCCTGCAACGCCTCTGCAGCACTCCCTGCATCCAACACCGGCTGCCCGCGTCTCTGCATCGCTGGTCCCCACCAGCCTGACCCCTCCGAGACCTGGATCGCCCTCGTCCAAAGGGGCGGCGGCTGCGAGTTCGTCAAGAAAGTACGCGAGGCCCAACGTCTAGGCGCCCGCGCAGTCGTCGTCGGTGGCCAAGACCCCGCCATCTCCGGCTACCCCGACGCCCTCGTCAACATGTTCAGCCCCGAAGACGCCTCCGACGTTCACATCCCCTCCACCTTCATCAAGTACTCCGACTACATCCACCTCTTCTCCCTCATCGCCAATTCCAACACTTCCCACAACGGCCTCCGCACCCTCTCGCTGCTTATCACCGCAGAGTACAGCGCGTGGGAGTGGTACTCGCCCATCATCACCTTTGTCGTCATCCTTCTCCTCCCGTCCGTGCTCACCTTTATCACCCTCCTCATCCACCGCGTGCGTGCGGCGCGGGCAGCGCAACGGGACCGCGCACCGGAGGACGTCGTGCATGGGCTGCCGTGGCGTGTGTGGACGGGGAGTGGCTGGGAAAAGCACGATGCCGCCGAGGATCCGTATGCCGAGACGCCCCTCGTCGACGTCGCCGCGTCCTCCTCCGAGCCCCCGCCGCCACCCACGCCCCCAGCGGAACCCACCCCCGGCCCCCTCCCGTGGTTCGACACCCAAGTCGAATGCGCCATCTGTCTCTCCGAGTTTGAGCGCGGCGACAAGGTGCGCGTGCTGCCGTGCCACCACATCTTCCACCTCGCAGAGGTGGACGAGTGGTTGATCCAGAGGAAGAAGTTGTGCCCCGTCTGCAAAGCCGACGTAACGCAGCCGCTCGCCGCCCTCGACGCGCTTGCTCCCGACGCCGACGCCGATGCTTCCGCCAACGCCGAGGACGAGGACGCGGAACTCGTCCCCATACCCGCCGCCAATTCGACCCCAGGCTCAGGATCGCGCGCCGCTTCGCCTGCCAACGCGAACGCGACGGAGCGCACGCCGCTGCTTACCGACGAGGATGATTCGTGATTCGTGATTCCGGCTCGCAGTCTGTGAGGCTTGGATTCCCGAGTCCATGAATTTTCACCACACGCACGCTGCCTGGTATCGAATATTCGACGGGGATGATGTACGATTATCTATCTATCTAGTCCTACTAATGATGATATGAATAAATGGAATGAATGAATGAGAACCTCTTCTCACTGTATTTGACTTGTACGAGTTGTGGGAATGAAGAGTGTCGCAGTTTTGGAACGATGGACAAGGACGGCACGGATTCAGAATGTATGAGGTAAAATCAATAAACTTATGCTGGGACGGAGCTGCAGGATTAGGGAATCTAGGGATTTCTAGAGAATTTCCCTCTATCACCCTAAAAGTACTACTGTGTGGAAGGCTGGCTGTTGGAAAGAAATGTGTAAACCGCATGTGACAAGAAAGCGATGGAAGCGCAAGCGGTCCCTGATGAAGAATCTCTGCATCGAGCCGACCTGAGTCCATTGCCACATCAGATACAGATATAATAATACGCACCAGAAGGAAGGGACATCCCAAGGGGGAAAAAATGGCATCCTGTTGCGAACAACGATATTCCACCCGTTTTCCATCGCCAGTGCCTTCAACCCAGTGGTGACATTCTCATCCTTCGACAAATGCGTTGTGGAGAATTCGAACGTGTGAAGAGTCGATACCCCGCTCATCGCGGGCTGAAATCGAGCCTGTAGCAGATGCACAAGTGTTTTCCAATGGCAACGGTTATGATCGAAAGACCGATTCGAAAGTCGGATTATCTGTAATTTGGGATTCAACGGCAGCTCCTCGGGGGATGGGATGAGACACAAGATGTCGGGGTTTGAGATGAGGTACGGGATGTCGAGTGCGAGTTCAGTGAGATCCGGGAACATTTTCATGACATACTCCAAGTTGCGTGAGCTGTCATAGTCGAGCTGTTGTATTTGTGCCCGGAGGACTTTCAAACGCGGTGAAGAAGCGGGGACACAGTCGGTCAGTTCCAGCACATAGGCATGCCGAAAGCTGAAAAACTCTAGCATTGGCATCTCGAAGCTTTGGTTGCCCTCGAAGGGGGACCCCCCAAAGTCGAAAGTTGCAGCGCGCAGATTCGGGAGTAAGACCGGTTCCATCGCTCCTAGACTGTCCGACTTTAAGCAGAAAGTGCAGAGATTTGTGAGCTGCCGATAGGACGCCAGCCGTCCACTGCCTTGGGGGAAATCGGGCTCCCAAGAACAGTCGATTTCACAATATCGCGTGAGCCTGGACCAAGGGACATACATGGCGCTCTCCCTGGGCAAGGAAACTCGCGACAATGTGAGGTCGGTCAGATTCGGGACGCATTGCCAGTTTTGAAAGAAAAACATTGGTCCACCATCGGTGAATGATATGGCCATCTTGCGCAGCTCATTCAGTTGGCCCGCTGAACGGGGAAGACGATCGAGTAAGCTCCGTTTCGGATCGACCAATGCAAGCTGTGCCCAGCGTGCCAAACATTTCAGAAAGCCCTCGAGGATGGGAACAGCAGCGAAGTCGTGCGTCCAGAGGCGTAAAGAAAGAGGGCGATCTGATGAGCGCTGGAGACACTGGTCGATGTATTCCAGGGCGGCAGCAGTCTCGTATCCTTCCGCACACTCCCGAGAAATCGATCGCGTGAAATATTCCTCGCCATCGGGGTGGAACAGCTGGGGTATCCTGTCATCTTCTACAGGGCAAGGTGCTCCGAGGTCGATTACGGACCACAACTGCCCCAGGGAAAACGAAACCACTCTCCAAAGACGGCATATGTGTCCTAATTTCCAGGGCAGATTTACCCGTTGGCGCATACCCAATTCGGAGTCGCGATGCATGACCGGAGTAAAATAGAGAAATAATTCCCCGACGATCTCTGGAGGAAGCTGGCGGACAGGGGAGAGGATACTGTCGTACTGGCTGATTTCTGAAGCCAATTCTGCGTGCTTGGCTTGCAGAGCGCTCAATGTAGATTCCAGCTGGGAAATTGCATCGCCGGACGCAGCTAGCTCGGCACGCTTATCTCGCAGGATGTTTTCAACAAGGGTTCTTTGTGAGGGCAGTGGCACGTCATTGGACTTGAGGAGTGCGGCCAAAGATCCCATAGATATTACACGCTACACCAACGAAGTCAGCGGTTGTTCACCGGCGCAAAACAAGTCAGAGACAAGGGTACTTTTTGGAGAGGTAAATCGTCGGGACCGCGTTCAAGGGTTACCGAGCAGCAGTTGAGCGAAGTTGGAGTGAATTGATCGAAAACTGTTGGGGACAGAGTGTACGGTGCCGTGTTTGGTTCGGAGGGCGATGGCCTTAACTCGGTGCCGATCCGGTTGACACCGTCACCAGGCTGTTGGTCTCAGTTTTCCAGCTTACCGCTTCTGCCGGATTTGGCGATCGAATCTCCGCTTCTTTCGTCTCTTTGGATGCATCGTACTACTTATAATTGCTCTCTTTACTCTCAGTGTCTCACAAGCCTTCTTTCCGTGCTGCTCCTTAAAATTCTCTGCGCGGCGGCGCCAGGGTTCTTTTTCCCCCCTCTGTCCGGAGTGACGTTCGCGGCCGGCTCCAGGATTGTCTTTGTGGCCTGCTGATCCTTCACACCATTTAACAATGGACCCCACAAGACCCAGCCCGCGATAGGAAGGACGAGGCATTAGTAAAGCTCTTCCAAGGCCTCGAAGAGCCTAAAATCGCCTCGAACACTCTGCGGCTCAGGGCGGCCTTGAAACTAAAGCGTCGGTCAGCATAAACCGTTCAATTGGGACGGCCATACTAACCCGCAGTGCGGAAACGGTTGGGTAGCGTGATATAAGAATCAGACACGACGCTTCAAGAATAGGGTTTGTCAGGAATATCGACGCGGTGCAGCAGACCCAAAATTCTCATTTAGTTGCTATATTATTGTACATCATCCAAGACGGTCATCGTACCCCGCGCGGCGCAGCACACCAGCGTACTTAGGTCGGTGTATTTCTGTCCTCTGAGACTGATTTTAGCACTGGACTACGGTCCGTAATCTACGGCGGTGACCTCATCTGGTTCGGTTCTACTTTGTTCTTGAACACCTGGAGGCTGGCTCTAGACCTGTTGGGGTTAGGGATCCCTCGCCCTTATATACCTGCACTTCCTGGTCTGAATTCATACATCCATCCTACCTCTTCTCCCTCAAACGATGTCTATGTATCTCGTCTCTGTTCTCTTAATCGCCTCAGGTGTATGGGGCAATCCAACTCCCGTGCGTTCCTTCGATTCCGGTCTGTTCTCCATCACATATGAATTATGTTCTTAGCAACACCGCGCCACTCGTCAAGCGCCCCTGACGAATCAATATATCCACATCACCGACAACTTTGAGATGTGCCTTGCCGCCGCACCGTCGTCTGACGGGAACGGCGCGGCCGTCGTGATCGAATATTGCACGACCGGGGGCAACGGCAGGCAAAACTGGACCATCTCCGGGTCTACCCTGCAGGTCCTCGGCAACATGTGCCTAGATGTCAGGGATGGCGCGACCGCGAACGGGACGCCGCTGCAGATCTGGGAGTGCACCCCGGGCGATGTGAACCAGGAGTGGGTGCTCTCGGGAAGCTCAATCCAGTGGAGCCAGGAAGATAGTTGTCTGGATCTCACCAACGGGAACGCGACCAATGGAAATGTTGTAAGAATCCCGTTCCATTTATCTTTGCCGTCTTCCAGTCACTCAATATTTCTTGAACATAGATGCAAATCTGGGCCTGTACGGACGGGCCGAACCAGCAATGGACGTTGACCACCGGCCCATCGGAACCTATCACGCCCATAGTGAGCAGCACGACGTGTCTCACCGCACCCACAAATGCGAACGGCGGGGAGGTTGTCGTCGATGCGTGCGACGGATCAACCAGCCAGTTGTGGACGCAGATTGGCTTGGCGCTCGTCGTTTATGGCGACAAGTGTCTTGGTACGCGCTCTGTCCTTCCTCACTCGTCTCATTATGCACCCGTTTTTCAGATGTTACAAACGGGAACACAGCAAACGGCACCAAGCTGCAAATATGGGACTGCACTCCCGGCGACGCGAACCAGCAACTCATCTTCTTCTCTTCGGACCAAAATATCCAGTGGGTAAATCACGACATATGTGTCGATCTCACGGACGGGAGCCTCGCAAACGGAAACCAGGTATGTTGGTTTGACACGCTAATCGAACGTCTCTTTTTTTAAATTCGTTTGTAGGTCCAGATGATGCCTTGCTACCAGGACCCCGACGCGAACAACCAGATTTGGAATTTCGGTCTCGAATATTTTTATTCTGGTTAATTGCCAGCGTCGGATATTACTAATCGAGGGACACTTTCTCTACTACGGACGCTGTAACACATCATGTACCAGCTCAGCTATTGCTTATAATCTCTATTTTTATTTGTGACGTAATGTCGGTGCGGTTCGCCTCACGGTTGGTGCGAGTACAACGGGGGGCGATACTTCGGACTCGTTGTCCAAGAATTTTTCTTCGGAAACCTTGAGGGCGGGAGAGAGGATTTCGGAAACTATCTCGTCTGGAAGGTGCGGCAACATCGCAGGGAGACCCTTGGCGTCGCCTCCGAGGTCGAGGTCGAGGTTTCACTGGTACCAATATGTTTCTTGCCTTGTCGTTCGGCACGGCAGACCGTTTGCGAGACATGTAACCTGTCGCGCGTCGTGTTTTCAACCGTGGGAATCCGAAGTGCACGGGAATTATAACTGTCGGTTTGCACACGATTATTAGAATATTGAAGGAGGCAATAGACTCGGACTCGGCGGCCCCATTGATTGCCAATTGGACACCAAGCAAATTTATGCATGTGTCGCGAAAAATAATGGTCATTGGTCTGTCGTCCGCGGACCGCAGACCATGCAATGAAAGCGTTTCGCACCGGCAATGTGAATCCAACCTGAAGCGAGGTCTGTGGTCGCGGTTGGTGAGTGGTCTCGTGTTTGGTTCGGAGGGCGATGGCCTTGACTCGATGCCGATCCGGTTGACACCGGGCCGGCTTTTGAAGCTCAACCACCTTTTGCCCACTGCCACCAGGCTGGCTTACTGGGTCGATATCCAAAACAACCGTTGGCCTCAAGCGTTTCTCTTACTCCTTCTGCCGGATTTGGCGACTCTCGAATCTCCGCTTCTTTCGTCTCTTGGATACTCCAATTGCTCTCTTTACTCTCGGTATCTCACAAACCTTCTTTCTGCGCTGCTGCTTGAAATTCTCTGCGCCAGGGTTCTTTTTTCCCTCTTCTGTCCGGAGTGACGTTCACGGTCCAGGATTGTCTTTGTGACCTGCTGATACGACGCCAGTCCTTCACACCATTTAAAAATGGACCCCGCAAGACCTAGCCCGCGCTCTTCCAAGGCCTCGAGGCTCGAAGAGCCCGAAATCGCCTCGAACACCTTGCTCCGCGGCTCAGGGCGGCCTTGAAAGCAGCAACATAAACCATTCAATTGGGACGGCCATACTAACCCGCAGTGCAGACATGCTTGGGTACCGTGATATAATAATAAATACGACGCTTCAGCTAAGAATAGGATCTGTCGACAAGATCCACGGCCATATAGTAGCCGACGCGGTGCAGCAGACCCAGCATTCTCATTTGGTTGCTGTATTATTGTGAGATGAATCATCCACAATGGCCATAGTAACCCGCGCAGCGCAATACACCAGCACTCTCGTATGGTCGGCGTATTTCTGTCGTTAGGACCTTGGTTAGGACTACGGTCCGTAATCTACGGCAATGACCTCATCATCTGGTTCGGTTCTACTCTGTTCTACACCTAAACGCGGCACTTGAACACCTGGAGGCTGGCTCTAGGCCTGTTGGGGCTAGAGATTCCTCAGCCTTATATACCTGCATTTCCTAGTCTGTATTCATACATCCATCCTACCTCTTCTCCCTCAAATGATGTCTATATGTCTCGTCTCTGTTCTCTTAATCGCCTTAGGTGTATGGGGCAATCCAACTCCCGTGCGTTCCTTCGATTCCGGTCTCTTCATCACATATGAATTTATGTTCTTAGCAACACCCCGCTACTCGTCAAGCGCCCTTAACGAATCAATATATTCACATCACCGACAACTTTGAAATGTGCCTCGCCGCCACACCGTCGTCGTCTGAGGGAAACGGCGTGGCCGTAGTGATCGAATATTGCACGACCGGGGGCAACAACAGGCAAAACTGGACCATCTCCGGGTCTACCCTGCAGGTCTTCGGCAACATGTGCCTAGATGTCACAAATGGCGCGACCGCGAACGGTACACCGTTGCAGATCTGGGAGTGCACCCCGGGCGACGTGAACCAGGAGTGGGTGCTGTCGGGAAGCTCAATCCAGTGGAGCCAGGAAGATAGTTGTTTGGATCTCACTAACGGTAACGCGACTAATGGCAATGTTGTATGTATCCCGTTCCATTTATTTTCGCCCTCTTCTTAGTGATTCAATATATTCCTTGAACATAGATGCAAATCTGGGACTGTACGGACGGGCCGAACCAGCAATGGACACTGACCACTGGCCCATCGGAACCTATCACGCCCATAGTGAGCAGCACGACGTGCCTCACTGCGCCCATAAATGCGAACGGCGGGGAGGTCGTTGTCGATGCGTGCGACGGATCAACCAGCCAATTGTGGACGGCGATCGACTCGACGTTCGTCGTTTATGGCGAAAAGTGTCTTGGTACGCGCTCGGTCATTCCTCACTCGTCTCATTATGCACGCTGAAGTGCCTTTTCTTTTCTCAGATGTTACGAACGGGAACACAGCAAACGGCACCAAGCTGCAGATATGGGACTGCACTCCCGGCGACGCGAACCAGCAACTCGGTTTCTTCCCTTCGGACCAAAACATCCAGTGGAAAAACCACGGCATGTGTGTCGATCTCACAGACGGTAGCCTCGCAAACGGGAATCAGGTATGCGATCTGACACCCTTATTGAACTGTCTCTTTTTCAACTCGTTCTTAGGTCCAGATGATCACTTGCAACCTTGACCCCGACTACAACAACCAGATTTGGAACTTTGGTATTGAATACATCTATTCTGGTTAATTGCCAGCGTCGGATATTGACTGATCGAGGGACACTTTCTTTACTACGGACCTACGCTGAAACACATCATGTATCAGCTATTGCTTATAATCTTTATCTTGACTTGTGGTGTAATGACGGTGCGGTTCGCCTCACGGTTGGTGCCAGTACAACGGGGTTCCACTGTTTACCGATATATTTCTTGCCTCGTTCTTCAGTGCTCACTGCCCGTGAGGCGTTCAATTTCTCGCGCGGCGCGTTTTCAACCGTGGGAAACTGCAGCGAACGGGCACTATATGCAAATGTCAGTTTGCACACAATATTCTCCGATTCGATGTGGAAAAGAGACGATGGAATCGGTGGCATTGGACACTAAGTAAAATGGTAAGGCTTAAGTATTGCATACGTTGTGACAGAAAGAACGTGGGCCCGGAAGTGTATCTGCGGTCGTATACTTCGAGAAGTTTGAGAGGTTTGGTATACCTTCGGGTATTCCCGATATACCATCGGTATACCTATGGTCGGCTTACCTGATAATACGGGCTCGTATGCCCGGTATACTTTGTATACTAAGTAATTGTTATCCCCTCATGTTTGGTGGTATTAACATCAGGTGCCTGTCAAAATTTAAAGTCCGCGACGCGTCATTCGCCATTGCTGCCGACGCGTCTCCAGTCCACCATGGACAACTTCAACGAGATTCACGCGACTCTCAGCACCGTCCCCGGCCTATGTGACTCCCTCGGCATGGAGAAAGCCATGGCCTTCGTACGACTTGCAGGTCGTCTCAAGGACGCCATCACGACCGCCCAGCCTCCGTCGCACAATGCAGCTGAGCCTCCCGACGAACTGCCTGATGGTATCCGAACATTTCTCGGAGCTGCTGTTGACCTACCGATGGAGTATATTGACGGTTGCTGGAAGGCCTTCGCTAACCTCATTTGGACATACGACGAGAACGGTAAAACCAAAGGTTCAGATGCGGACGCGTTCAAGAAATATGGTCTGGACAAGGTTCTCTGTCAGTCATTTCCAGCTATCATAAATAATACACCGCCCTTATGTGCCCAAAAGCGTCGCGGATGCTGTTTCCTCCGTCCCACTATTGCAACACACCCGGATGCACCAACACCAATATGCTCAGAGACAAAGACGGTGCCTCAAAGGCCGTTCTATACACACTTTCCGATGGTGCGTGTGCGACGTTCGCTTCCCATCTTACCTGCTCCGGTAAGTCAAGCAAACTCCATTTTCTAGTTTCCAGTCATATTTATTTGTGTGAAGGCTGTCGCGCACGGTATTATCCCAATTATGTTGTCCGCGAAGGAACCCGCACGTACTACGAAGAAACCCCTGATGCTATCCAAGTCGCCGAACACCAATACGTCGAACGTGCGGTACTGAGTTTATTCACAAATCTGATGTTGATCTCTTGGACCTCGGCGACTAACGGCGCCCGCGTATACAACGACTCCCTCTCCCAACCCGACAAAATCCCGGACCACCCTGACTGGATGGATACGACGTTCAAATTACGGCCGGAAAACGTCTGGGACGGCTTCATTCTTCTCTCCCTTCTGGAGGATCATGAAGCACGGGGCGCCACACTCCGAGTCCCCCACACTGGTGATCAACAAGACCGCTTTACCCAAGCTATGCAAGAGCGCAACGCGCGGATTCAGCTTTGCGGCCAACCAGAGTGGGGACATTATTGTACGAAATGTTTACGTGTCTGGGACGAAGACGGCAAAATGAGTAAGTTTTTTTTTAAAAAAAAAAGGTTACTTCCTCTGTGCTGAAGTACCGCAGAAAAGCTCCATGTTCTCGTCATCGACGGCATCTCCATCGGGCACCCTTGCTGGCGGCGGCGGCGGCGGCGGCTGCAGACGGCTGGACGATGGCGGGGGGACGAGCCAGCGCAGACGGGTTACCGTTCGCGGCGACGACGGGGGTGGAGTTTCGATGCTGGGCGTAGGCGCAAGACGTCGGGCTGAGCTGACAGCAAGTCTTGCACATGCTGTTGGTGCAGTTCTTGGCTGAGGCGATCCGCTTGCAGTGGGGGTGTGCGCAGAGGGGTTTCGAGGCATCTGAGGTGGAAGCCGGTGCAGGAGCGGTCGCAGGAGGAGCACGCGGGGGAGGTAGGGATGCAGGGGTACTAGGGATGGCATGAAGTCCGAGGAGAGGGTCAATTTCTGGAGGCGGCGGCGGCGGAGGGGAACGTAAGTCCTCGTTGCGCGGGAAAGGGTCGTTGGCACCAAAAGCTTCGCCTGGATTTATTCCACACGGATCCTTGGACGGCGGAGGCATCCAACTGAGAAAGCCACATCGGCCACACTTGCAGAGGGTGAGTACGAGCGAAACGGAAAACAGCGGGAAGCTTACCGAGCGAAAGAAGAGACCCTTGTGCTCTGGGACAACGGTGCCCCGGCAGCGCAATATTGCAGGGATCTGATCATTACAGGTTGGGCAGAACACGTAGGCCATGGCTTGGAGAGAGTTTTACGTTGGGCGGGAGAGCGGACGAAGAGCGTGGTGGTGGTTGTGGTGAAAGCTGGGTCACAAGCGCGTGACGTAGCGGCATGTGGGGTTATGTTTGTTTGGCCAGCCGAAATCAAGCCGAAGTGTACGTAGGCGTACGAAGTGTACGAAGTCTACACAATATACCAAGTCTCGCAGAATTCTGTGGGTATACCAAAGTGTACCAAAGTGTACAGGAAAGTGTCTGTTGTGTACCCGGTGTACACAATATACCGTATACTTTCATATACTTCCGTGCTCACGTTTGTTCTCCGTTGTGAATATAATAGGAACAATGGTCTGCGGTCCTTTCTGCGTGATGAAAGCGCTTCGCCCTGGGAATGTGACTCCAACTTGGAAGTCATCGCGTACGCCGGAGCCTTGCTTACCTAGAAACAGGAGTAACATGTGTCAAAGCTTGAAGACCTTCACTTCACACAATTGCTGCGCCCGTAAACTTTAATTTCATTGTTCCGGAAATGGTTCGGCCATATACCCGCAAATTATGGAGTGCGGGGAATTTGGAAGCGCAATAGACTCACCTGGGTTCGCGTCGAGTTCTAATAAGTATCCCTAAGGAAGGAATGCAATTACTGAGGGGAGAAAAGGTTTTAGGAGGTTTTGGAACAAACGTCGGGGCCCGAAATTCCTGTAGACGCAGGACACCCGGATTCTGGATTGACGAGTTGAGATAAACGCCGTCGATGACATCTCTGCCTGGTAGAATTGACTGAAGGCATGAGTTTGAGGAAGAGTCCGCTGAGGATCAATATGTGCCGTAAACGCGGGCCGAGTCCCGGTTGTCCTAAGACTCAGGCTTTCAAAAGTCATACCTCATCCCCACTCCCTCACAAGTCATTGAACTCCGCGACATAATACGCACCCACTCCACGCCATCTGTGACCTTGCTATCGAGCGTGCAGAGCGTCATTGAGAATTATCCCCTCGAGCTCGCGCGTTTAGTACTCCGCCGAAATCCGGACCCTGGAAGAGCAGCTAGCTGAGCTGGAATCCGACCGAGATCTTCTCGAATCCTACGGGGACCATTGCCGAAGTTTGTCTTCGCCTGCTCGACGCCTCTCGACAGAGTTATTGGTCGAAATCTTCGATTTGTGCTCCCCCAGCTCAATTTTCGTCACTCATACGCTCACGGCGGAGGAAGAAGAAAAGCGTCTTGGCAAGAAATATTTGCTTAGGCTCTCTCAGGTATTCCTTTCCCTCAGTATGGATTTTGAGATTCCGAGTAATTCAATACGTCTCTCTGAAGGTATGCTCTCAGTGGCATGGCATCGTAATGAAAACCCCAAGACTGTGGTCCACGATTGAAATCGACACAAGTGTTTGGAAACAATCTTCCAGCTCTTCACTGACACTACTTGCCCTCCTCGCCTCGTCGCTCGAACGTGGAGTAGAGTTTCCTCTCACTCTTAGTGCGAGCTTGGAGTCCAACCCATGGATCCATAAATCAGTTCTGCATCTACTTGGTCAGCACTCTCGCCGCTGGAAGCGAGCCACTTTTTGGTTAAATCCCTCAGATTTGGGGTTTCTTGCCCATGCAAGGGGCAACTTCCCGATACTGGAAGAGCTCCTACTCCTTCCCGCTACGGACCGAGCTGCCAAGTGCTCCGCTGAAGTTTTTTCTGTCGCTCCCCGACTGGAAACGGTGGAAATTCATGGGTGGTTTGGGGCTCTCCCAGTCCTTCCGTGGGAACAAATTCGCCGCTTAACCATCAAGAATTCCCGCATGCTGTTAATGAGCATGCTGCCTCGTCTGTCGACTGGGGCTCGGTTCAAGCTTGTTGTCCATCCGGCAATGCTCACTTTCCCCCTGGATTTACCATCGGCAACCTCCAGTATTCGATCTTTTAAGATCGGTTTCAGTACTGAGGAGTTCAGTACTGCGGACAGCGAACTGGACGCTGCCACGTATCTAACTCGTACGGGGGAAATTTTGGGGGAAATTTTCAAAAGTCTTACTTTGCTCAGCTTGCATACACTTCGCATCACTGACCATCTCGGACCCCCTCCCATCTGGGACGCCGTGGAGTTCTCACATTTCGCCTCGCGCTCCACGTTATACAGAACCCTCCGTTTCTTCCAGGTTCGCGCAATAATCACGGACATTGAACTCCTCGAATTCCTCTCGGTTTTACCATTGCTGGAGAACCTATCAATTGGGGATCGCGCTACTCCGGGCGAGGAACACATTGTAATTACCGACAGCCTACTGAACGGGCTCACGTGGCGGCCAGACCAGGTGAACCTCGTTCCTCACCTCAGGGTTTTAAGCTTGGTCACCTTGGGGCGATTTCGCGAGGAGTCGTTCTTAGAAGTTGCTTGTTCCCGCCTCATCCTCGGACGCTCTGATGTTGGGCCATTCACTACGAAAATATGGACGTCCTCTTCCACGAGCTGCCAGTTCTCGGTAGAATTTCTTGCCCGCCTGGAGACGTTGGAAAAAGACGGAGAACTTCGGTCTGTTGTCCGAGGTTCCTACAGGGGTTTTTAGACTACACGTAGATTCCAAAATTCAGTGCCATTCTGTTTGGAAGAGAGATTTCCATTTATTCAAGCCCCTTCCTAAATATTAACCTATTATTGACTCGAGCCTGAGGCCTGAGCAAAATGTCGATTTATTTGGTTGCGACGGCCTGGGCTTTTGATGCAAACATTGACCTGCATCTCGCGCTTGGACCGCGACATGATGCCGCAGGATGAAAACAATAATTCCAACACAAGGACGCTGCTGGCGGTGACTGTCGTCTCTCGCTTCTCTGTCGCCGCTCTCCTCCTACTGGCACATCTCTTTCCCCCGTTCGACGCGGCCACCTCACATCTCCTTCTTCGTTGGGACGCCATCCACTTTCTCCACATCGCCCGCAGCGGCTACGTCTACGAGCACGAATGGGCCTTTCTTCCCGGACTTCCATTCCTTCTCTCTCTCTTCCCCACCTCCATTGTTGCCCCAACTGTTCTCTCACTTGCAGCCGCCTGTGATGGGTCTTTGACCCTGTACGCGCTCTCCCTCCACCACCTTGGATCCCCAGCTCTTGCCAAGCTCGCCACAATACTTTCCCTGCTGCCCGGTAGTCCCGTTACAGTTTTTCTCGCGCCGTACACGGAGCCCTTCTTTACCTATCTCTCCTACAAGGGCATGCTTTATTGCACCCAGTCAAGTTACTTTGCCGCTGCTATCGCATTCACGCTGGCCGCCGCATTCCGCTCAAACGGATTTCTCTTGAGCGGCTTCATCATCTGGGGTCTGCTCATCAAGCCCATCCTGGAGCACAAACCGGTATGTTCTCTCTTTGATTCCACGACCCCCTACCCACCCATCCAGCTGCCTCTTATTTCCATCCTCAACTGCGCCGCCTCGTCGGCGCTGCCCTTTACTCCCTTTATCGCTCACAACTACGCCGCCTACCTCGCGTTCTGTACCGCGGAACTGCCGGGCGCGTGGTGTGCACGCCGCCTCCCGCTCATCTACTCCCACGTACAGGAACACTACTGGAACAGTGGCTTCCTGCGTTACTGGACACTTCAGCAACTCCCTAGCTTTCTCATCGCGGCCCCCCCGCTCTTCGTCATCTCCGCCTTCAGTGTTCGCCACCTCCGCCACTGGATAAAATCGCCCGCCGCTCCTGGGCGCGCATTCCTCTCCGCGTCTATTGCCCCGCACGCCATCCACGCGCTCATCATGTCCGCAATCCTCCTCTTCGCCTCGCACACCCAAATCGTCCTCCGGCTCGCTGCAGCGATGCCAATAACCTACTGGGCCGCCGCGTGGCTTCTGATGGAGCACCCAAAGTGGGGCGGAGCATGGGTCGCCTGGAGCGTACTCTGGGGCGCCCTCTCCAGTCTCCTTTGGGGCGCGTTTCTACCTCCCGCATAATAAAATGTATCGCGAAAGAATCATTAACATCAGGATTAGGGATGACGTCTGGTGAAAACCTTTAAACGAAAAGCTTGTTAGAAAATAAAGTAAGAAATGCGGTGTGGTACAGATTGCGACACAACAGGTCCAACTATGGGAGGGGTATTCTTTGAATCCCGCAAAGCGCGACCGCTCCTGATGCAGATGAACTCCTGAGTCGAATATCTGCATCGAACAGGCGTAAATTCATTGCCACATCAGATACGGATAGAATAATACGCACCAGAAGACGTCCCAGGGGGGAAATGGGATCCTGCTGCGAACGATGATATTCCACCCGTTTTCCACGGCCAAGGCCTTCAACCCACTGGTGACATTCTCATCGTTCGACAAATCTGTTGTGGAGAATTCGAACGTGTGAAGAGCCGATATCCCGCCCATCGCCGGCAGAAATCGAGCCTGTAGGAGATGCACAAGTGTTTTCCAGTGGCAACGGGCATGCTGGAAAGACCGATTCGAAAGGCGGATTATTTGTAATTTGGGGTTCAACGGCAGCTCATCGTGGAACGGAATGAGACGCAAGATGTCGGCGTTTGAGATGAGGTTCGGGATGTCGAATACTAGTTCGATGAGGTCTGGGAACATATTCATGACATGCTCCAAGCCGCTTGAGCGGTCATATTCGAGATATTGTATTTGTACCCGGAGGACTTTCGAACGCGGTGAAGAAGCGGGGATGCATCGGGACAGCTTCAGTGCGCGGGAATATCGAAGACTGAAAAGCTCTAGCTTTGGCATCTCGAAGCTTTGGATGCCCTCGGAGGGGGACCTTCTAAAGTCGAAAGTTGCAGAGCGCAGATTCGGGAGCAAGACCGGTTCCATGTGTGAGCTGCCGATAGGACGCCAGCCGTCCACTGCCTTGGGGCCAATGGGGCTCCCATGTACAGTCGATTTCACAATACCGCGTGAGCCTGGACCAAGGGACATGCATGAAGCTCTCCCGGGGCAAGGAAACTCGACTCAACGTGAGGTCAGTGAGATTCGGGACGCATTGCCAGTTTTGAAAGAAAAGCATTGGTCCAGTATACGTGAATGATATGACCATTTTGCGCAGCGCATCCAGTTGTTTCGCAAAACGGTAGAGACGATCGAGTAAACGCCATTCCGGATCAACCAATGCAAGCTGTGCCCAGCGCGCCGAACGCTTGAGAAAGCCCTCGAGGATGGGAAGAGCGGCGAAATCGTGCGTCCACAGGCGTAAAGAAAGAGGGCGATCCGAGGAGTGCTGGAGACACTGGTCGATGTATTCCAGCGCGGCGGCAGTCTCGTATCCTTCCGCACAGTCCTGAGAAATCGATCGCGTTATTTCTCGCCATCGGGGTCGAACAGCTGGGGTGTCCTGTCATCTTCTTCTACAGGGCAAGGTGCTCCGAGGTCGATTACAGACCACAACTGTCCCATGGAAAGCGAAACTGCTCTCCAAAGACGGCATATGTGTCCTAATTTCCAGGGCAGATTTACCCGTTCGCGTTTCCCCAACTCGGAGTCGTGATGCATGACCGGAGTAAAATAGAGAAATATTTCCCCGACGATCTCTGGAGGAAGCTGGCGGACAGGGGAGAGGATACTGTCGTACTGGCTGATTTCTGAAGCCAACTCCGCGTGTTTGGCATGCAGGGCGCTCAATGTAGATTCCAGCTGGGAAATTGCATCGCCGGACGTAGCTAGCTCGGCACGCTTATCTCGCAAGATTTCTTCAACAAGCGTTCTTTGTGAGGGCAGTGGCACGTCATTAGACTTGAGAAGTGCGGCCAAAGATCCCATAGCTACACAACGAAGTCAGCGGTCGTTCACCGGCGCAAAAGAAGTCAGAGACAAGGGCACTTTTTAAAAGGTGAGTCGATTCAACGTTGGGACCGCGCCGATATGTAATTTGGTCAACGAGTCGCAAACGACAATTGAGTGAATTGATCGAAAGAGAGGTCCTTGTTTTGACATATTTTCCGGTTGATCTTCCAACTTTTACTTCTTTACTTCCACTCGCGAAAAAGCTTTCTAGCCTTTCCCCGCCATCTCTTCACCGAGTCCAACGCCGAGTTCTCCTCTGGTCGACTTGCGAAGGACACGCAAAAAGCGTCCGAGTCACGCTGGTATGTCTCCTCCACTCTTCTCCTTGTTGCTCGTCTGACATTTACTTGTAGCTTCGTCGATGTAAGCTCCCAGGAGGCATACGACAAGCCCAGAGTGAAGGAGAATGTCAGTTCTTTTCTTTTCTACTTTCATCACCGTCGTGTCGGCAGTCCTTTTCCACCTAGCGTTGCTCGCACTCGCTCGCCCCTCCTGATGATATAAACCGAAACAAGCATAGTTCACACTGAAACTACCGTGTTGATAACAAGCATCTAACGTCTTTCGCTCCTATCTGATTTTTTCCCTCCTCTCTCATTTTGCTTCCGCCCATTTTTCGAGCTGTGCGCTGACGACGTATGTTTCCGACAGGAACCTGTCCAACTTCTAGAAATGGAGTTCACCGACGGTGGATGGAGTTGGGTACGGTGATCAATCCTTCTACTGTTGCAAACGGGCCGCGCAAAGAAACGCATCGCGCTGGTATGTCTCCTCCACTGTTCTCCTTACTGCTCGTTTGACCTTCATCTAAGTACTGGTAGCTTCGTCGACGTAAGCTCCCAGGTGGCAAGCAGCTACACTATAATGTCAGTTTTTCTTTCTTTTCTACTTTCACCACCGTCACATCGAGATCTTTCTGTCACCTCACGTTGCTCGCCCACCTGATGATATAAACCGAAACAAGCATAGTTCACACTGAAACTACCGTGTTGATAAACAAGCATCTAACGTCTTTCGCTCCTATCTGATTCTTTTCCCTCTTCTCTCATTTTGCTTCCGCCCCATTTTCGAGCTGTGCGCTGACGACGTGCTCTTCGACAGGAACCCCAACCTGCCGCGGGACGTGGAGTTGAGCTATTGGTGAGTACTCTTTCCACCGTTACATGTAGGATGAGACATCGAGACATTTGCACGTCAGTCGGACTGGCGGGTGCTTGCGCTCGTTGGAGAGGACGTTAGCTACGCATTCACTGATTTTTCTTTGGTCTCTTGAATCCCTCGCAAGTACTTACATATAAATTTTCTTTCAGGGACGACGTTTTGATTCTGCCAAAGCACAACTTTTAGCTTTCTGAAAGGCTATTGGCCGGCTCCTCAGCTGGACTTCCACAACCTAGGTCACCGGTGACGTGTACCTGATGAACGCCTCCCTGACAGCGACGAGCGCCACTTCAATTTTTTGTCGGATGAGGAGGCCCAAGCCTCGCGGTGCGTCTTTTTTTTCGTGCCCTCGCCCGCGTTGGACGGAAAGGCTCCCCAATTTCCTTTGATGCACGATCCATTTTGGTACTACGTCTGCATGTTTAGACAAATTTGCATACAATTGCGTCTCAGGTCGTTTTTTTCCGGTCAGCAGTGTAAATTGCCATATGTGGCGACGGGCGTTCCGTTGTTTGGCCGTCTTTTGGCTTTGATCCTTGACCTCCAATCGCGTCGCTCAAGTATCACTCCGTTGGTCTTAGCAGGAATCCCTAGGAAGATCAAGTGTCTCTCTCATCGTTACTGTCAAAATTGCTTGCGCGACCGCGTTCAAGGTTTTCGCGTCCACGGTCGCCCGCGTTTTCTCTCGCAAGGTCGTCGCGAAGGACATCCCGAGCACCCAAGTGCAGCCTCTTGTCTCTGGGTCGAGGTAGGCCCCCGATCACTCGCCCATATCTAGCTCCGCCCAAAGGTTCAAAATCCCGTTGATTTACCTTATGAAAATCGGCTCTGGAGGGCGCAAAAACCGGTTTTTTTCCCTACCCTCCGGGAATCGCCTTCTTTTCATCTGCCCACATCTTTTCGCCGGGTCAAAAAGTTTCCAGGTGGTCCCGTTCACGAGATAGGCCCTCAAAAACAGCTCTCAGAGGCCGTTGATTTACCTTATGAGGCGGAGCTAGGTATGGGTGAGTGACCGGGGGCCTGTCGAGGTGTCGTTGGAGGACAGAGTCAAGGCTGCCCCAAAAGCACCCTCCGCGTCGTCCAAGATTCGATCTTTCTTCTCCCGGATCCGCGCTACCCAGGTCACGCCGCAGGCTTCCAGTAACGGACCTCGAGAAGGGTGAGGACTGCAAGGCATGCGCGGGCTCGCTGTCGGAAAAGCAGCGAGGCGGCCTCTGGGAACGGTTTCGTCGCCGGTTCTGTGTCAAAGTTAAGCGGGGCGCGCTCAAGCACCTCGACCTGAGGGAGTGTTATTTCTCTAATCACGCAACTACTCTTGGCTCTGACTCTGCTGCATCCTCGTGTTATACCCTTTTCTCGGCCCATGCCCGCACCACGAGAAGCTCCGGATCCTTCGTGGAGTGCGACCCACGCGACTCTTGCGATTTACTGACCACCTTCACGGAGCATCACGGAGACGACACGCACGACCACCGCACGACCACCTGGAGCGCACGAACCGGACGCCGAGGGACGAAGAGCTCCGGGCGAATACGGCTTTTAACGACCCCGGGCTGGACTCGGTGATTGATGAGTTGGAGTTGGGGACGAGGACGATTCAGAAGTGTGGCGGCATCGTACCAGATAATTGTGTAGTTAAACTTATTTAGTGGAGAGCAAATGAATACGTGGATTAATCTGAATGCCAGGTACCTCGAACCGGCCATGAATTCAATATTCGAAAACGAGGCCTACTTGTGCAAGTATGTGCAGTAACCGAAGAAATATGTTCACCCTAAACGTCTACCTCCGCCTGCTTGTACTCGTCGATGAGTTGTTGAAACGCATTGGTCCCCGCCTCCATCTCCTCGACTCCCTTCCTGAGCTCCGAAACAGGGGTGTACGTGCCCTCCGGGGCGAATAGCTCCACAAGCTCTCTGGGGTGGTCCTGGCGCTCTATGCACATGGGATTACTGTGGACCATGGTCATAAGCTCGGGCAGGTACTTTCCAGCGACGTCTCGGGCACGATCTACCGCGGTGTCGCCGTCGGGGATGGGATGTTGCCGCACATCCCACGGGCGGCGCATCGTGGACCACTTGGCGAGCAGCGCCCGACAGAGCGCCTGCTCGCGCGATGTGAGAATCTGGAGGGAGACATCGCGCGTCCGGATGAGTTTTTTGGAGAGTGGAAGGAAATGGTCAGGGAGTCTGGCCATGGAGGGGTCCAGTAGCTTCGTTACTTTCATGATATGAGAGTTGGCTCAGAACGAACGTTAAGAAGCATATGTAACGCACTGTAATTCAGACCATTTTGTTTCAACTCCCTCTTCTGTTTTGCCGAAAGGACGAGTTGGTTTCCGGTCGTCCGTGGGGCGCGGGTGGTACTGAAGATGAGGTCGTTAAAGGCTGAATTTTACTTCAGGAAAGGATGAGCAGCAAGAATAGTCAGAGCGACATGCAGCGTAGACAGCGGTCAATCGCCTCGTACTCCTCCACCACATCGGCGGCAGTGCATTTAGCCTTCTTCATCTCGAGGAGCGCGACGTGGATTGAGAGAGTAGCATCTAGATGTTGCTGCGTAAGCTTCATCTCGGCCGCCCTGCGCTTCTTCACGGCCTCCGCGTCTTGCTGCAGGGTCAAGACGTTCCGTTTCAAGTCTTCCACGTCGTCCATCACGGAGGCCAAGCTAGATACCGCATGTGAGTTGTGGAACAAGCACCGATACAACCAACTGGATTCAAATCCAATCGAGGGAGCGCAGCGTCGAAGTAGTTCGGGAAAAGAGACGTCGACGTCGCGAACTCTGACATACCGCTGCTTCCGCACCTTCGGCCTGTCCGCCGGCCCTACGCGATACGCGGTCGCGGTTCCATCATCGTTGACCAGGAACTCGGCCACATCCCAACTCGTGTCGGGGTCGGGAGCTGCGGCCATTACTTTCCGGAGACCGTTTAGCGTCGGGGCTTTGGTATGTTCATGCGACCGTGATAGTCGACATGGAGACGTGACGGAGTGGGGCGGGGCGGCGGATGGGCGGCGAGGGCGGCGCTGGCGGGCGGAGACAAGGTAGCGCGGGTCGCGAACTCAGGGGCTGCGTTGTTAGCCTCCATTTCAAACAAGTTTCCAGCGAGCAATTGCTTGAATAGACGAGCCCTTTCGTCCAGGACGACACTCGGACATGGATGCAAGAGATAAAGTTAGTTACGAGTCCTAAATTTTTAAATTTAGAATCGTTCTTTGTCATCGTTTTACCGCCAATTTCGTTTCGACAGTGACGTAGTTGAAGTGCCTTCTCGACATCTCGACATTAGTTTTGTAACGTTTTTACCTCCTTGGGTCGTTGCTCTGCTCTGGCGTTGCATATTATTTCCGCCCTAAAGAATATTTTTTTGCTCGATGTTAGCCGTGCTGCATTGAAGCTATACGTCTGGTCGACATTGTGTCTTCACTGGTGAACTTGGCGACATTGGAGAAATTTCTCGTGAGAAAATTCGCAGGCTTGCTGATCGGGCCTGGGCTCCGGGGTCAAGCGTGGGAGACGACAATTCAGCTCTTCAGGCGCAGGACCCACTCTACCGCCCGGACGTGGAACGCCAGTGCGTTCCTTGTCCGTGGCGGGAGAGGCATGGGTCCGGGCGGTAGAGTGGGTCCTGCGCCTGAAGAGCTGAATTGTCGTCTCCCACGCTTGACCCCGGAGCCCAGGCCCGATCAGCAAGCCTGCGAATTTTCTCACGAGAAATTTCTCCAATGTCGCCAAGTTCACCAGTGAAGTGTGGAATCGACTCCCTTCATCCGGCTGCTGAGCCGAGCCATGCTGCACTAGTTTTGGGATTGAATGCATCTGTGAGCGAACAGGAGTTATTTACGCGCAGTTATTTACGCTCTTGTGCGCAGGGCTTTTTGACGACACTTCAAGTTTCTGGATGGTGACGCGTCTCCTTGGTTTTTTCTCTCTTTCTGGTGAGTGGGGGACGTATTTTATTTCGGCTGTTAACGGTACATGCTAGTAGTATTTACCCTGGAACTTGTTGTTCGCGTACCAGGTGCAATCTCTAGTCGACCACGGAACTTCCGCACCTCTTACAGACCGTCGCACCCTCATCGCTTCTCCTATCGTGCAATTGAAGGTGTACCAGTCCGTGGAGAAGGTCGTCTCCGGGTTTGCCGCTTCCTCTGCCATGTCTAGCACTAACTCCTCGTACAGCCTTAGGGACGCTGCCGCATCTATTGCTGCGTCTGTCCGCCTTTGCCGTTAGCTCGGAACCCGTCGGTTAGAACTGAAGCCACTCACATAGTATGTGCGCCTTGTTGGGCTCCCTCTTCCAATCGACCGTTTTCTGAAACGTCTTGTCTATCTCTATACCCAAAGCTTCTCGCATCGCCACTTCCAGCGCGAGGTTCCCAAACGGTTCTTCCTTGTGTTTATCTACCCTCCAGAGCCTTGTCATGAGGCCCACGTCTACGAGGCTCTTCGCGTCGCACCGCAAGTCCTCCCAAATCACGCAGCCGTCACTGAGTATCCCGGCTCCAGCCAGGAGGATGCTCGGTGACTCGATTATGCGTCGCAGTTCCGAAGGGAACGCTGATCAGGCAGGTATGGGCGCCGTCAGTCCAGCTCGTCCGGAGGACAGAACGATCTCACCTCTAACCCTGTTCATGTTCAACACCCAGACCTTGTCCCCTTGCGCTATTTGGACCAGACATAGTCCCGTGTGGCTCCATCGAATTGCGAACGTCGCAGCCTTCGACTCCAGATACTGAATTGCCGTCCTCGCGGTTTTCTTCGCGCTGGCGCCCATTGCCGACATGGCATCTATTATCGCCTCGTCGCCGTACAGTTCCCTTTTGACGAACTCTGTGTCGAAGCCGACGACCCCTTCGGTTATGTTCGCCAGCTCGTCGTTGGCCTGTTCTTCGGTCGTGATGTAGGTCACCGTCGCGACGTTAAGATGGCCCTGCACGACCTGACGCTTAGTATCAAGGTGTGCATAGGGATGCGAGCGTACTCGCCATTGTGATGGTTGACGCCTTCAGAGAGTCGACGTCGGCGTCGGTCAGTGCAGGTCCATCGTCCTCTTCCTCGCTGTCTGGTTCCGTGGAGTGCTCTCTTGACATCGCTGGCGCAAGACCGGGCTCGTGTGCGGGTGGAGGCTCTTCTGTGGTTTGTGGTAGATCGTCTGCCGTGGTTGAAGGCTGCAACTCGGAGCTGTGGTCCTCGAGGTCCTCGAACGGCGAGCTGAACGTCATCGCTGGCGTCTTTGGACTTGTGAGGTGTTCCATGCTGAGGCACTTTATTGGTAGGTGATTCCGTTCGTTCCCTTTTAAACGGACGCTATCATTCCACACACTCCTAACGCGTTTGGGGTGAATTGGGATGCTATTGTTATTACTACAACTGATTACGAGTTCTACAGGTCTTGCGTTGAATAGCGCGCCTTCGTGGGGCACGTCGGACGTGCACGGCCTCAGAGATCGCTGTCGGATCTCACGCGTTCCTCGGGGTGCGTTAGCCCAGCGTCCGGCCTAAGATGCTTTGCTCACTGTTATTTCACATGCTTTGATGGAGGCGACGAAGTTGCTGAAGTAGGTACCGCGCGCTCCGCACATTGGTCCTCCAAGCATCCAGATTGTCGCGTATCTGTGCCTGGCCAGGTACTCGGCCTCCGCGCCAGTGGGCTCCAGGATCTCCGCGTGCAGGCCCAGCTCGTCCACCGTCGATCTCAGCGTGTGGGGACACTCGGCGTCTCTCCTGCACTCGTGTCTGGCATGTCCTGACAATTTTCTCACGTCGTTGACCATCGTCACTCCCCTCGTGCGGTATTTTTCGTAACAATCCTCCGCGTTCGTTCTGGCTCTGACATCCCGCAGCACCACCGGGAGATTCATGACCCCAGTGTCGGAGAGAGTGAGGCTTGGGTATGCGCAGTAGAGGCCGAACGCGCTCAGGTAGTTCATCACCACTGTCGAGTGGAAGTGGAACACTGCCGCGGTGGGATCTTCTCCCTGAACTATGATGACGTTCACTGACTTGCGTCCCTTTACTAGTCGGTGAACCTTGCAGATAGCTGCGTTGTTGGAGTAACCGCGGGGCATCCAGCTGCTGACGGTTTCGAAGCCCATGTTTCGTTGAACTATCGCCAGCGCGGGCTCTTCTTGGGAGAGCGGGGTGTATATGTCGAGGTCGCCGGGTACGAATTCAAGGTCTGAAACCATGATCAACGCGGCCGATCCTGACACAATGCTTCGGGTTTGACGCAGCAGCGCCATTACGTGTATCGGATCCACGTCGCAGATGGTGAGAACCTCAAAAACCCTCCCGACGTTTTGGGCAGCGGATCCTGTCGGGAGAGCGTGCGTCAGTTGTATTTGACGGATGGTTGGGGACGGCTCACTGTTGTTCATGGTGATGTTTGCCGTGTTACCGTTACGCCTGCTCATTGCCCCGTCTTAAAAGGCTCGCCCCGCGTCCCGATCGATCCGCGCGAACGGACGACAGCTAGCGGATTTCGGTGGACTGTAAATAACTATCACGTAACAGCCATTGACTTGCGCGTACCGGTCCGAGCTCGTCGCCCCCGTCAGCCGTTCTGTGTGCATGTCGACGCGCGTCGCCAAGATTCTCGTGTACGTATGTCCGATGTCACCCATATATCGCCGTTGACTTACCTGCTTGCAGTCGCTTAAGTAGGCTTGGGTGCGCCCGGGTCTGTTCACGTATTGGTACCACCGTCGTATTCGTGTAGCGTGTGAGTGACGCCGTGTACATCGTAGACCAGTGTCAAATGTTTGTACAGAGATAAAATTTCAAAGGAACCGTTAACTCGTCCCTATTCGCCATTGCCCTCGCCGGCGCTGGCGAGGCGATTAGAACCCTTCTGCTGTCGTCAAAAAAAATGCTGTTGGCTCGTAGCCGGACTGGGTGTAGTTTGCGTCGAGCGTGTAGTCTTCAATGAGCGTATATGCGTGCCCCATTTCCTCCTCTGGTTCGAGAAGCATCGCGCGCGTCGGGTGTGGTGGCTGCTGCGGACGCCACATGGCTCCCTCCGTTTTGTCCTGAGATTCGGAATCGGTGAAGGCAAAAGCGAGACCGTACAACTGTTGGTAGTACTCGTCCGCCTCTGCCGCAGGGTTTGGGTTTGGAAAGATAAGATACCCGGTGTCTGCTGGCAAGGGGCCTGCACCGAAGGCTGCGGTCGCCATTCCAACTAAGGGATCGGACCTTGGGTCGCGTCTGTCTTCGCTTTGTGCAGGGCGTCCGCCTAGTTGTGGTGAGTGTTTCGTCGGTGAGGTCGAGCTGAGCCGACCTTTCCATTTGCGTTTCTTGTAAGGACCTCGCGTTTTCCCTTTCGTTCGATCCTTTTTCTGAGAGCAACAGATGAGCGGGAAGATCAGACGTTGGGTATCAAATACCTGGGAGCTGATGCATCCGTCTACTCCGTAGCTTGTACATCTCTGGCATGGCCTGCTTTGATCGCATTTTTTGTGGGCCTTTTGACAGTTTGTGCACGCGTTCTTGACTTGCGTGCGCTGCGCTCTGACTGGCAGGGAGACGAGGGAGGTCGGGAAGGTCCAGGTGTGCGTGTGTAGAGAACGGCTGGGATCTTCGCTCTCGTTGCCGTATTCCGGACAGTCGACTGGAATTATCGGAGGGGGGATGTTGCATTGCCAGTGAGTAGCGCCGCACATTTGAGTCCCGCGGTCGGCCACGATCATCCTGACAGAGCAGTGACGCCCGGGGGTTTTGTATTTATTTTTTGGTTGCCTTTCTTGGTAATCGTCACCTACTCTGAAGCACACTATTATGTTGGCGACAATATTCCTACAGTGAACAACGTAACATTCGTCTCCTGGAAGGCATTGCTCGATTACCAGTACTTTGGTGGACCCATTGGCCCTCATATACGTTCATTTCTTCGTTCGAGTAGTCCGATCTGTCATGTGCCTGGGGTTTTGGTGGTGAGAGGGAGGTTTCGTGCTCCGCCGTTTTACCTAGAACGGTGAACTCGGACGGTCTTCTGTGCTGCTTTTGCCGTGGACGGGGTTTTATTTTGGAAAGTCTCTATATATGGTTGATCCGGGCGATCAGGTGTCGTTACGTATTCCTGCCATACCGCGTTGCGAGCTCGAAGCGGTCCCTCTAGTCCTGCAGCTCTCCAAGGCTCCCGGTCACTCTTGCAATGCGCGAATTCTTGCGATTTCACGATGTGTTCCCGTCGGTTTCGTGTGGTACAAGTTTCGGCCCCTCGAAGTTCCTCTGTTCGCGATGGCGCGCGTTGTCGAACTGCAGTCTTTTTACGTGGATCGAGTCTCGGCGGCCCTCGCAGTTCCTTTATTCGCAATGGGGCGCGTTATTCAACTTCAGTTGTTTCGTGTTCATGTGGTCCGACCCCTCGAATTCCCTCTGTTCGCGCTGGGGCGCTTCATCAGTCTTTGGTCGGTTCGTCTCGCAACCCTAGCGGGTGAAAGGCCTATCGGGCTCTAGCGGATGCGCATCCGCTGGCGACGCGAGAACTCCTCGTCTTCCCTCCAGATTCGTTGCTTCATGCAGGAGAGCGACGTCCAAAGCGTGGGCGTGGCCCCGCCGCAGGTCGCTCTTCGTGGTCGCGAAGTTGGCCCGGGCTGGATGCAATAATCTCGGCGATGGTTAGTACCCTCTGCTCGTGGTCGGGCAAGGATTTACGTACCGCGCGCATCGGCCTTGCTGTGCTGTGTGGCTTCCACTGTCGAGGCCATCGAAGAGGCGGACTTGGCGAAACTATGTGCGGTAGATTTGCCGTTTTCACAGTTTGGCCGTGGCTTGGGCAGCGACTGACTTGTCCGACGTCTGAGTATAGTCGGATGTCAGTGCGGTGTGATCGGCCGCGATGCCCCGACCCCAATGTTGAGAGTTAGGGTTAATTGGATGCAGTGCCTGTAGTGCCGAGATGAGATGGTATAACGTTGACTATTTCTTTCGTCTCCTTCCTTCCCTGTCTCGGCGCGTGGCCCCATTTATTTCACCCCTCCAGCAGTGCTACGTGCTGTCGCCCTGTGTTCCGTAGCTGATGTCGACTTTGAAAAAGCAGTCGGCGGCTGGGCGTTTGGAGGGACAACAGGAACCCTTGTCGGTGATTTCTAATTATATGTGGTATCTTGCTGACAACGAGCGATCCCTTTGCAGTTTGAAAGTCGATCAATCATCCCATCAGCGCCGCTCAAACCGGACGGAGCACGGTGCCGATAGCCGGAGCTGGCTTCTTTCCTTTTCTTTCGCCTTCGAGACACAAATCGAGCTACAGCGCGTCGTCTGGCTTCCCGAAGGAGTCCCGGTCGACTGTCGAGTCTTCTCGCTTTCTATATCTGCGCAGTGTCATTTTGTTGTCCGCATTCTGTGCTCTCGGTGGGAGGGGTTTTTCTTCTATTTATTGTCGGTTTCTCGTAACTATGGGTGCTTTTACTTTCTCTGACTACGCGTATTTCGTCTACCGCGTCATATCGCTTGTCATTCCTCGCCGACCATCTCGTAGTCCCCTTCGGCATCTTCTTCGGAAGAGCCTTCGTCTTCGTCGTAGCCCACGGGTTTCTGGATTGACAGGTCAGCCACTGCAGTTCGATCGTGCGTTTGGCCTGTGGCTTACCCTCGCATGCAGGCCCCTGTCTTGTGCGAATGCTCGATGGTACAGGACCGGATCGTTGCAATAGTCCCCACCGAGGGACCATATGGTTGTGTGTCGCGCGTCGTATCTCGTATTCTGCGCGACATAAGGAGGAATTCCCTCGTACGTCACTGGGAAAGGGATGTGCATCCCCCACGGGTCGTACAGGTTTCTAGTGGTGTGAGTGCAGGTGGGTGATACGTAGCAGCGATGACTTTTACAGGTGTCGGTCCATCCTCTGTCGTCCACCGCAAACGCGACGCCTCTCGATGTATATTTGTCGAATGTGAGTCCGACCTTGGCGTACGCGAGGTCAGATCGGCTGTTAGGGCCGTCGTCGGTGAAGTGGTTAATGATAGCTCTTTTTAGCAGGGTGAGTCGAGGGTAGGCGCAGTATATTCCCCACGGAGAGATGAAGTTCATCACGAATGTGGACGTGGTGAGCATCACGGGGACTGTGGGATTTTCCCCCGCCGCGATCCACAGTCTAACTGACTTCTCGTTCTTCTTGTAGGAGTGGACCGCTCTGGCGGTGTCCTGAAGACAGTGGGGGACTGTGCTGCCATCTTCGACAAAGCCCAAAACATCGGTGAAGATGGATCGCATACTGTCCTCCTGCGAGGACGGGGAGATGACGTCCAAGTCGCTGGGCAGGAAATTGTTGCCGGACAGTATGTTGGCGGGAACGGATCCAGCGATGATGCTGGACGTCGACAGCATCAATTTCATGAATCTTTCTGGTGGGATTTCGAATTTATTGATGGACTGGTACGTGATACTCAGCATATGGTGTTTGAACGCTGAGTTGTAGGATTTGCATGTCAAGGAGAAGTTGAGCATGGACCAAGGCCCGAGCAGCGCCATGATGATGCTGATTACTTCTAGCGACACCAAGCGGATGGGAGTAACACCTCTTCCCGGTGCGACTGCGATTAGAATGGTGAGCAGTGAGCTCTCACCGTATAAGCAGTGGCGGCCGACTTACTCGATCCAGGCGGCGCCACATCTAAGCACATGTTTTTAAAACGAACGTTGGAGCTCCAGCTGGAGTGTTGTGCTATCCTGGTCCCGCTCCTGCATGTGCTGGCAAGGGCGGCCATGTCGTCCTCGCACAGACGCCTCATTACTCTGATCAACACACGACGAGGGAGTGCCATCAGGGAGCGCTTCAGCAGAATCGGCGGCTGCGGGTGCGGATCCATGTTGTACTTTTTTTTTTTTTTTTGGACTGATTTGCTCTTTGTTATAAGGTGCTGGAATGGTACGCGCTTCGCCTCGCGGGTCTTCCTAGCGCGCTTACGAGCTGTTTAGCGGCGACCACTTTCACGGGGATATTGCCTTGACGTCGGGCGGACCGCCGTGCACGGTCAGGTCAGCGCTCTTAGTCCGTTGTGTGTCGCGGGACCCGACCGACGCGGCGCCATTTAGATCGCGCGATCGGGTCCGTAACTGTCCGATTTCCCACGAGGATCCCGATTTCTCACGATACACGGCGATCATTCCTTTCGGAAATATCGGGTGCACCCGGCCCATTTTTTTTTTTCTTTTGGCAGGGGGCGGCGGGAGGCGGCGGGTTGTTTTGTTTTGTTTTTATTTTTTTTCCCTTTCTGTGCTAGCGTCGACGGGTTGCGGATTGGAGTACGTCGAGGTAAAATGCGCGAGGAACAGGCTACGCGTATGGAACTCGCGCAGACTGCCTGGTAATATTGATTCGCCCTCATTCAATAAGCTGACGACGCAGGGTTCTTTTGGCACCGGTTGTCGGTATCCAAAGTGGTCGCAGGTCGGCCGTGGAGTGTACCTGTGTCAGGAACGTTTCTATTGCCCCTTCGGGTCGTTCTGAGAATGGAGACGGAGAAGTAATCTTGAGACGACGATTGATGCTTCGACAGTGTCGAGGGGATTTGCGCCGTTTTTTTTTATCGATAGCACCACCTTCGTCTGGTGAGTAGCTTTGGTTGCGCGCGTATTTTTTGGTTTTATTAACGAAATCTCAGGTTTAAATCACCAAGGTCTGCCATCTCGAGCATGACGATGAGCGTTCCACGTTAACTAGCTTGCAGATCCTTTATCTCGGCCCTTTCGTCGTCCTGGCTTTGATTGGTCGATGGGTAATATATTGCCCTGCATTACTTTGCCGTTACCTCTGGCGCTCGACGACATCACTTGGTAAGTTATATCAAACACTCTCGCCGGTCCCTCGCCTAAACGGTCACATCTGTCACACAGTGCCGCTCTTTATCTTCCTTCCTCTCTTCCTGTATCCAACCTATCCTGGATGAATGGCGTTTTCGCACGTATATGGCTCGTATGTCTGGCATGCTTGTGTGCGTACATTTATTTCCTGCCCTTGCCTGCCTTTTTTCTTGATTTTTGAATGGCGTCAAGCCTGCGGGTTTGCGCGGCGGCGGCGGGCCTCCTTGTGGAATCGTTTTTGCGTTCCCGCGCGCCCCGTGCTTCTAGGCTCCTGGAATCCCGTGCGACTGTCCGAGATCGCCTGATTACTGACCGGTTTGCAGGCTTCTGCTCTCGCGCTGGCGGCAGCCATCCTGTCCACAAAACCGCGGCTCTCGTCCGCGGCGGCGGGATTCCTGACAACGGTGCTGCTGGGTCCGAGCTCTCGGCGCTCGGGTTCGGAGCGATCCAGTCCCTCGCAAACGCGGGTAGACCATTCGACGTCGCCCTACCCGCCGCTTTCGGTGCTGCGTTCGCACGCGCTGTCGCACTGGTCGTCGCAGAGGCCACCCTCCCAGCTCTTGCTTCCCATTTATTCGGTCCCCCTCGCTCCAGTGGCGGCGGGCGCACGAGTGCAGCCGGATCTATCGCGCATTTACTCGTTCCCCGCGCCGACCAGGTTTTACCCGTCCTTCAAGATGGCGGCTTACGCGTATATGACGCGAACGGCGCAGCACCCTGGCCTCGACCTGCTCTCGGGCGTGCCGGCTACACCGACCCGTTTCTCGGGCGCGTTTGTGGCAAGCCTGTGTGGATACGGCAAAGGTGAGCATCTCTCGTATGCTTGTGCTGTTTTTCGGTCCTGACGTGCACGCAAGCGCGACTCTTGGCTTGCCCAACGAGATTCTATTCTCTATCTTCTCCTACGCAGTTGGGAATTATGCCGACGCGGACCCCGCTAGACGGATCTACTACCAGCGCCTCTTTTCGATTGCAAGCGCTTGTCAGCACTGGAACGATTACGTGGGCTCTTGCGGTGGGCTTTGGTCGACGTTTCGCTTGACTCCCCACCGACTCGCCGCGTCTCTCTCGTTTTGGTTGTCCCGCATCCACCGCGCGCCCGTAGACCTACGCCTGTCCTTCGACGACATGTTCGCCCTTTACCACCCCCGGTCCACGGCGCGCGCACCCCGCCTCGGCACCCGCGACAGCATCCTCCGCGTCTCTCCCGCGTTCAGTCAGTGTGCACGTCTGTCAATCGACGCGGACGCGACTTACGCGTTCCCCCTCCTGATGGAGTTGCTGTGCGTCGCGAGCGGGCATCTGCTCGTGTCGCTCTCCATCACTAGAGTGTACTTCGCGTTCCTCGAGGACCGCGTACCTCCCATCGACCCGACGCCCAACCTGTTCTTCCGGTCCGGCGTCCCGCGACTTCGATTCCTACGGTTGTGTAACGCCCTGGTTGGTTGGGGTAACCTGGAGTTTTACGGGCGTCTGGAGGTTTTCACGGTATGGGCGATGCGACCTCCAGTCAACCCGACCGCCGATCAGCTGTACGCCATCCTCGTCGTCGCGCGGTTTCTCGTCCGGCTGTCCATGAGGGAGGTGGAGTGCGATTCCCTCTCGCCACGCGTCCATCCGCTCTTTTACCTGCCCTCCTTGGTCGAGCTGGACCTTCATCTCTCGGGAACTCTCGGGGTTCCAGACGTGCTTGCGAGGTGCAGGATGCCCGCTCTTCGGACGCTGACGCTAATATTGGACTCCGAATTTGATCTTCGGTGTATATTGGCCTGCTCGGCGATGCTCGAGCGCGTCGTGGTGTTGTCGTTACAGGTGACCGGCCTCTCGTGAGAGTTGTTGTCTGAGCTTTGGAGCAGCATGCCCCTCGTCGAGCATCTTGACGTCTCGCGCTCAAGCGCTGTTGCCTTTAGCGCCCTTCATTCCCCGGACGGCCCTTACTACACCTCGAACCTGTGTCCCCGTCTCTCCCGTCTGGTTGTCCGCAACGTCCCCCCGTCCGACATGAAGGACTTCCTTCGGCGTCGCGCCGCCTCTGGCCTCGTCCTTCACCAGCTGACGATGTTCCAGGTGGTGGATTTTTTCGAGTCGAACGAGACGGATTTGGCTTGGATCGCCGGAACCCTTGGCGCAGACGCGTTTCACATGGACCCCGAGGGTGGCCCCTCGCCTTCCGCCGACTGGTTGCTTCATTGACACGTATCTTGGGCGTGCCGGGCCCTGTTACTTTACTCTGCTTTTATTCTCTCTTCTTTACGTGGACTCTTCTCGTACCATATTTTATTTGTTTATTAACTTCCTCGTCCTTCCCCTCTCCGCGTCCAACCCCCAACTCTGACGATACAAAACATACTATAAAGAGAAATCGTTATCTCCCTCTAGTACTTACTGAATAAACGAATACCAATGCCTGCGACTTTGCCAGAAGAAAGCACCGTTCACTTTAATGCCACGTATAGATGGACTAGTAATCTAAAGAAACCTCGGTCTCTGACATTCCTTCAGTTACGACATGAGTTAGCGCGTCGGCTTACAGGCATGTGAGAGTCCTGTCTCGCTTTCGCGTCGTGCCCACGCCCCGCGTATCTTCCACTAAGTATCGCCACGCTTTTTCCTTCCTCTCTCTTTGGTGATTTGGTCATGGGTCTGGGCGAAAGTGAGTAGCCAGCATACGGACTACCGCTCGCTTACGGGCGTCCTGCTCTTCCTCTTCTAGTCGCGTCTTTGGAATTCGTCTCGAGGTGGACGTTTATGACAGTTGCTCGGCCCAAACGGTGTCTCCAGCGGGCGGTTCTTCCCAGAGAAGTTTGGACGTTGGTTCTCCTGGAATGCTGTCGCTCGTCTCGCGCCCGTGGGTTTTGCGCCGAACGAGACTATCTGCGTTCAGTATGGGACGAATTCGACCGCTTCGTAGCAGGAACGCCTATCTTTTGGTCCGAGGTTCGGGTGGACCTCTTCACTGGCGTGGAGTCGCTGCTGGCGGCAATCGCGTCTTCGAAGGGCATCGCCTTGCACCTTATCGTGGATTTGCGCTCGGACCTAGCGGAATGGGAGATCGACACCGAATTGGACGGTGACCCTCACCAAGTGAAACTTTTGCAGTGCTTGGACGTCGTCCGGAGCGTTTCCTTCAAGTGGCGGACCGTTTGCTGCCAAGTGGATAGGGAGCTGTATCTGGAGGTTGCTCGTGACTTTCTGGAGAGCTCGCCCGCGCCAATGCTTACATGTCTGGACATCGAGTCGACGGTCGTAGACTTGCAGCCACGCGTACGCGTATTCAAGGATACGCTGCCGAGTCTCCGACAACTGCGAATCGTGGCGTTTCCCTTCGTGTGGATTCGGGACGCTACGTTTGGCTCTTTGGCAACCCTGGAACTTCGCGCCATTTCCCCATTGCATTTCACATCCGTCTCCGTGTTCGCGGCGCTGCTCGAGGGGCTCTCCGTCACTCTCGAGTCCCTTGTCCTTGCGGGAATGGGGTTCAGCGTGCACGGCCTCGATCAGCACGCGCCGTTTGCCATGCCCCTCCTAGAGAACCTCGAGATCGTGTTCGGGTACGGTTCCCCAATGCAGGACAACGCGGTAATGACCATGTTGGCTGGTATCGACTTCCCGTCCCTTCGGTCTTTGAAAATCGAGAATGCTGGAGACGAAGCTGTCGCCCACCTCGCGACCGCCGTTCCGTTCCTCCGAAACGTCATCAACCTAGTCGTGGTCGGTGGATTAATGGGAAGGACCTCCATCGATTGCTTGCTCAGAGCCGTTCCTGGCCTGAGCTCCCTCGACCTTCGCGCAGCACCCTACGAGTTCGCCGAAGAGTTGGCCGCCCTACCGGACGTTCTTCCAAATGTAGTGGCGTTGCGGTTTGACGCCCTCGACACGTCTAGCGTCTTGACCTACGTTCTTGTGAGGGACGCCCTCGGACTCCCTCCCATTGAAAGGCTCTACGGAGTTCAGGAAGCGGTTAGTCCGTTGACGCCGTCGCAGATCGTCGCCGTAGAAGAGCTCTCAAAAATAGGCGGAATATTTGTAGATGCGAGCTTGGAGTCCAGTTTGCACAGAAGTATAGTCTCTGGGTCGGCTAGAACTTAGTTTGCTGTGTATTCAGCACGTTCGGTCCGGTGATTAGGGGTTTTTATTTGTATGTGTATGCCATAGCTATGTGTACGCAACAAAGCGCTCGGGCCTCTCAGTCTTCCTCCGCAGCGGCTGAACCGGCGGCACATATCGTCCTTCTGCTGCTTCTTCCCTCTGCATATACCTCGTATATTCCCCTGCGTCTCACCTGCAAATTCGAAGTCGGCCTGCTCTTGTGCAAAATTCTCTCCATCGTGGCTGCCTGTGGTGTTTTCAGACGTCGTCTACTTATCTCTGCGCGTCCCTGGGACTTTACCTTGGTGTACGAGCTGTCCAGTAGCGTGACAGCGTGAAGGCGACAGGTGACCTTTATTTTCCTGTCGCCGGTTCGTATGGCTATCAAAGAGGCGTGCATCTCTGCGACGTCTCCGGGACGGAAGATCCCAGGGAACGACGTGTCGTAGGAAATCTTGCTGTGCGTTTGTTAATTGCTGCGTTTAAATCGTTTCGAAATTCTTACCTCGTGCTCTTTTCCTTGGTCCTCTTATAGTATCTCACAATGTTTTCTGGGCCATGTATCAGTTCTTCGGTTTTCAGCCTCTCCAAGGCGCCCAACGGATCCATCCCCGGTTGGAACTCGGACCCTTGTTCTGTCGGAGCGTCCACCTTCGGGGTGAATATCCTGTTGCTGGCCCCCAGTACGTGTCCCGTCCTCCCGACCGGAATTGTCAGTCTGGTGATGGGGTGTCCGCTGAAATGCTGGGCAAAGAGGTCCTGGGCGAGTTCTAGACGGGTCATGCACTCCTCAAACACGCCGGTCTCGAAGCCGGTAACTTCAAGATGTTGCGTTAAGCGCATCGCTCTCCTGTGATCCATGCTGCAGTCCAGGTAAGAGGTTTTATTGTCGTGGTTCGCGTTTTCACTCACTGTTGAACGTTTGTGGGAACCAGGTTGGCTCTGGTGATGATGCCTTGGATGGCGAATACGACCTCGTCTGCTATCCCATCCGCTGGATTTGGTACGCATATCCTCCACGACTTGCGACCGAGCCCGCATTCTACCACCGTGGCCTCTTCGACCTTGCATGGGTGGCGGGTTGTACAATGAGTATGTGATCGTTTTGAGTGAATATGTCCTCACGTTGAGATCTGCCAGATGCTGAGACGTAGCAGTTCTTTGAGCCGCCATTGCGGCGCGTATCGATTCAGCCTCCGCCTCGAGGCAACTGGCTGGAAGGTTTGCTGGGTGAGATCTTCTCATTTGTGTGAGTGTGTTGCTGCCGCTCACCTGCGTCTTTCGTTCTGTAGAATTGGTTCATTTTCTGTGCGAACGAGATTAGTGTGTGAGTCTTTCTTATACGCCTACTCTGTGCACTCGCTGACTCTCGCGCATTACCGCAGCAAATAAGGATTTCGTCTTTCCCCGCGCTTTCCCGAGTATGCGTTTGTATCCGTCGCGGAGGATCCGGGAAACGCGCCTCCGTGGCGCGCGCGCAGCTCGAGCTCGTATGCTCGCTTACACGCGGGTTTCAGGATTGTCCGTGTCGCCCGGCTCGATTAGTGGGGATGCACCACTAGCGTGTATTGTGCGACGTAACGGATCATTGTCGCGGGCAGTATTTAAACGCTGCTGGCTGCATTCCGTTCCTTCATCTCGCTCTTTTGGTGAGACCTGAAGATTGAATCCAATGCCCAAGCTCGCAAAGTTGCTCGTCTCCTGTTGTTCGAAACCGTGTGCTTACTTTGTTTCTAGATCGCAAGCCAGAACCCCTGTCAAGTGAGAAATTCCACCGCTGGTTTATAAAACAACTTCTGAACGTTTCAGAGCCGAACGGTCTCGTCTCAAGTCTGGGAAAGGATTAGAAGATGTCGCTGGGCGGTCTCCCTTGGTGGACGATGAGGCACAAGAGTCGTCGGTGCCGGTGCTTTCGTCCTTATCCGTTGTCTCACTACGTGTCGGCCAGGGATGGAGACGGAGTCCTTGTGGACGCCGCGTGAGCTGCCTCCCTTCGCTCACGCATGTCGTTGCTGACCGGTGTCTCCTCTGTAGGGACGTTAACGCGGGCAGTGATAGCGACGAGTATGGCTGCCCTCGCCTCTCGAGTCGTACGTTTCCTCTGACGACGCAGGTACGAGGCAGATTTTATAGACGATCGGTGAGCGTCCTGGTTTTGATCTGCTGGTCGCGTTGGCTGACGGTGCCGCTTAGGGAGCTGGCCGGTCCCGTGGAGTTTGGCACACCGGATTTGTGAGTTTCCCCTCTTCTCTGCGAGTGCTTCAATTGCTTATCGAGGCTCTCCAGAACTCCTGCTCCCGAACTTTCGCCTGCTCAGCAGTCTCGGCCCAAACCTTCAAGGTTCGAAGCTCCCTATTTGGAAGCGATATTTTTTAATCGCCCTTTCAGGGTCAGGATTGCGGCGAAGGCTCAAGTCGTTGAACTCATCAGCAGCGAAAGCGAAGAGTTAGTTTCCCTTGTTTTCCGGCGCGTTCCTAGTGCCTTGTGTTTTGGTGCTACAATGCCTTGAAGCTAATTAAGTTTGCAGAGACTTGGAGACAATGGCAGTCGACGATAGGTGCGCATTGCTTTTCGTATTCTTTTGCCGGTGGAACTAACGACGCGGCCACTCGTAGCATGTACCGGAAGCCTGCCGGGGTGAAGGCTGCGTGCGTACCTCGTTATTTCGCGCTTCGTGTCGCTGACCTCGGGGTCGCCTCAGCGCGTTGCCTCCGTCTTTGGTTACTCGAAGGCAAGTCGATTCCGGGATCTTCGTCGCTCGTACCGTCTCAAGGTTGGGCGTACAGCAAGAGGTCCAACGACTCCGCCGGGGTCGAAGACGAAGAGCCCAGCAAGAAATCCAAGATAGAGGCTCTGGCTTCGAAGCAGGCATGAGCTTACATTTTCGTTGCCTGCCTTTAAAAATAAAGCGTATCCCCAGGGGTGGCATGGACGAATCCGCCATGGAGCTGTGGGTCGCAACAGGGGTTTTGGGGTTTGGTATCGTTTTTGACCGTTTTTGACGACACAGGTTCATGTTTGCGTTCATGGATAAATATATGAAAAGTAAATCCGCGGAACGTGTCACGCCCGCTCCCAAGGTCCCTCGGATAGACTTTGATCAACTCGAGTTGGAGAAAGGTCTCCATGCCTCGAGAATGGATGTTAAGTGAGTCGCGTCCCTGATTTGCGGGGTGGGGCAGAGGGGCGGCGTTTCTTTTTGTTACTCGTACTCAACCGCCTTTAGGAAAACGAAATCCCAACCGTCCTCTTCAAGGCAGAAGGTCGATCGCGTATCCCCAGACTGGGATGACGCCAAGCTCGATGCGGACGTGAAACGCACGGATGTTAAATCGAAAGACAAGGGGAAAGGGAGGCTTCGAGAGCCCCCTTCGGGCGAATTGTGAGCACAGTCGGTCTTTGTTGCTCTTTTCTTTGTGCCTTACTTGCTCGTATTCAGTGACGTTCTGGACGTGTTCCAGTCTGCGCCTGTGGATCCAGCGCTTTCCCAAACGCTGTCCACACACGGTGCCCACAAGAAGTCGCAGCTCGACAACTATATCGTTAAGAAGAAGGCTGTACCTGCATCCGCAAACGCCATGGTCGACGCCCTCAAAGATCCGAGTGTGACTATGGCCCAATATTTCAAAGACAACTCTGCTGTCATTGTCGCTGGATCCGAAGATGCCGAAGAGATCTCTCGCGACCTCGCGGAACCTCCTTCCACCGTGTTTCTCGAGGATCTCGAGAATTACAAGGCGTTTTAGTGAGCATTTCATTTGCTTGTGAATCTCGCCGACCTGTACGCGACAGTGATCCACACGCACCTTGTGGCGTTTTCGACCTTGACCTGCAGGACCCCGCCCTTGCCTCCACATACCGCAAGCTGCCTCCTCTTCCGTGAGTCGATTTTTGTCAAATTTGTACCATCTGGTTGCTCATATCGTTCCAGGGCCGGTCGACAGCTCCTGGCTGTGTACGACCCCTCTAGGAACATGGGTGGATCGTCCGATGCCGACGTCAAGGGTGGGCGCGCTAAGTTCAGTTCCTGGCGCCGCCATCTCAAGACCATGCTCGCGAAGTGAGGTTTTCCTACCCTCGCGATTTAGCCGAGCGTTTATCATGGTCTACGTTGACAGGAACTGCATCGGCGCAATGCTGTTTGTCGAGGCCGCACCGGCCTTCGTCAATTTGTCCAGGGTATCGCCCCTTCGTCTCAGCAAGCAGGCTTCTGCGGGAGCGTCTGCCACGCAGCGCTTGCTGGTGGACGGCCAAATCGCAATTTGCCTGTCTGCAATTTTTTGCACAGACTCCATGGTCGTTTCCGCCGGCAAAATTGGGGCGAGGTCCGAGAGATTCCGCAAGTGGATCTCTGGGATTTTCCACAATCAGGATTGGGAGCGGTTCGAGTCGGTGGTGTGTCTGGTGTTCGGAGAAGATTCAATGTACACCCAAATAAACAACAATAAGGCCGTGTCCTTCCTTTCCATGATCAGCCCCGTCGACGCTGGGGTCGGCTTGAAGGGTACGTGCCATCCCGTTGTTCCACGACAAACGGGTTTTTTATCTTATTTTTATTTTATTTTAAAAACACGCTCGATATCAGATTCCGACGCCCAGTTCAGCAAGATAGCACCTGCCGACATGTTCACTCCTGTGGTTTCGACCACCCCTTCTAAGGCTCGGGCGGGGTCGTCTAAGGGTAGCCCTGCTAAGGCTAAAACCCTCCTTGCTCACAACGATTTTTGTGAGCCGCTTGCATCTCGTTAGTGTTAAAAACTAATGCTCCTCCTCAGTGCCCGTCTTCGATGCGAGACAGACTACTTTTGACTTCTCTACCGATTTGGGGCGGCTGGGCACCGTTTTGCCCGCCTTCACGGGCGAAATACCTTTCAGCTCTTTCGTGGTGGTCGGGTATTCGGTCTCTAGTTACAGCGCGTCTTTGAGCGGGTCCACGGAAAAGGTCCCACATGTCGGGTGTAACATTCTTTGGGCGATCGTGTGTGGGACGCCGGTCCTCCAGCGCCGTTAACCGTGTCCGCAACACCTCATGCATACTTTGACCTCTTTAGCTATGCCTTCTGTTTATGTTTCAGGTCTCCGTGCTCCTAGTCTATGCTCTAAGCTTGTATATCCCTTATGAATCATAAAATTATGTCCATGCTTTAATCCTGTTTGTGTTCAAAGGAGGTTCGAAGGTATGGCGAAATCGATATTTATATTCAAAGGGCCGCGCGCTATACAGAACGTATGTCATAGGTATCGCGAGCGTTCCGTCAAGGCCGATTCGTAGTAGTGTGTGTAGTCGAGGAGCTGTTCTATATGCGGCTCCGGTTCTGTCAAAAGCATTACGGTCCGCCTCTGGAACAAGTTTGGGGGCGCACCTTGAACGGACGCCAACCTGTCCTCGATTTTGCACCTCAGGGAGAGTATCTCCCTTCGGGTGGAATCCATGCGCCGAAGGAGCTCTGTGCGCAGGTCAGGCATTTGGACGTGTGTTACCTCGTGTTGCCAGAAGTGCGCACCTTGAACATCTTCCGCCGACAGCAGGGTTTGCCAAGGGCGATTCGCCCCACGCTCCGCGGGGTGGTGGTTCGCTCGTTTCTTCTTTGATACTTTCTTCCCCTTCTCGAAATCCCGTAAACATGAGAGACACAGCGATAGAGACAGCGGCGACGCCGTGGGAGTGCTATCGGAAGATGATGACGACGACGCGGACGAAGACGCAGAGGAGGAAACTAGCACGCCGTCAGTCGAGCGAACGTACGGGCTCGCGCAGAGCTTGCCTCCGTGACCGCCTCCACCAAGCGCCTTGAACGCTGTTCTTCTGTTTTTGGTGTTTGTCCTGTTCGCTAGCTTGACGTCTTGGGAAGGGACGCTAGCAATTGCGCTTTTGAAGTCCTCGAAATTCGAGAAAAACTCGTCTTTCGTGTGCTCAAACAAGAATCGAGCGCGTCGATCGCAGCCGAGTTTCTTGGTTCTGCACGTCAGGCAGCTGGGATGGTCGTCCGCGATGTCGCAAACAACTGGGTCCCTGCCAGACGAGCACCTGCTGCACGGCTATCGAGTGGTCAGTAACCGGTGGCGAAAGGGAGGATGGATTCCAGATGCACCGTGGTATTAGCTTTATTCCACTGCCTGAGTTCTTCTGTTCCTACCCACCCGGTGCCCACGCGAGATCGAGCGCACAATTCGCCGACACGGATCCAAAATCTTTTGAGGATGTCGTTGGCTTGTTCTTCTTGCTCGATGCTCATCGCTCGCTGGAAGCTGCTGACCCGTACTTCATCGAAAGGCCGAAGAGGCGTCCAGACTGTTGTGAATACCGGCGGTCTTCACTATAGCAACTCAGTGAGGTGCGACGGCCGTCAGAGGTGAAAGGGTGGGAGTCTGGCCCGACGTCAAGGTATACACAGCCCTATAACGTAAAAGCTGTGCTGCGTCAAACTTCGACACTTCTCTTCCAAGACCACGGTGCCTACCGCTTCGAAACCCCCAGCAATGCTCTCCGGCTCTTCTTTCCCAGTCTCTCTCGTTGCTCGCGTATGTGCAGAATACGTGGGGCGTGCAGTTAGCCTGTTGACGTTAATGTATCATCTGGGTGAGTCTCGTCCGCGGACTGGTAGACGTCGGCAGAACTTGACGCCACACAGGGAGTCCTGCTACCAGACACGTTCGCTTCCTACTGGGTCTCGCTGTGCTATCTTCTGCGTCTCTATGCTGCAGATATTCCCCTCCTCTGGCGGCTTTCGTCTGTTGCTCGAGCGCCTCCGAGTTCTTGCTTTGCGCCGTTGGCTGGATGGCCTACCGTTTGATTGCTGTGGCTATGGCGCGCGTTCGCACTGTCTACGCTCAGCCCGTCTCTGTCGATTATCTCGGCGGAGGAAGAGCTACGTTCCCCGGCTCCGTGCTCAGGGAGTATGTCGTTGACAGTAACGGAACTGTGGTTTGGGACAAGTCGAAGTATACTTTCGAGTTTCAATGCCATGGCCGGGATGTGGAGGATGTGTTGTCGAGACACAAGGACTGTGTATCCGCAGTCGTTCCTATCCGTGACATGTCCGAAGACCTGGCGAGGCACGAGCTCTCTTTGCTCGCCAAGTTTCACGGAATTCACATCCCATCTCGTATGACCGCCGCGGCTTGTCGCGCTAAGTTCGTCGGCCATGATTGCAGCGCATGTGTTGATGTATGTTCGATTTTTAAATGTGTGCTGCTGGCGGTAGACGGAGAAGACACCGCAGGGGCCGCAAAGCCTATATCTACAGAGAGACAGATGAGGGAGCACGATGATATCAGTGCGTACGTCCAGGAATTGAAGATGCTGAGGAGGCAAGGCCTTGATCAGCTGGAGGATTCTGCGTTCCCTCCCAAACCCCTCACGTTCCGAGGCCTTCACCGGACCCTCACGAGATATTGTAGAGCCATGAAACCGGTCAATTTTATGGAGGCCGGCTGCGCCGTTTGCGGGTGCTTGGAGCTCAACACTCGACTGGGCGACATCGCACCGCTTTTACCCTATCTGTCTATTCTCGAACGTCCAGGAGTGACCAGAAAAGAACGATATTCGGTAGAAGATCCGATAGAGGAGCTTGACGGACCTGTACTTGCGACCGGTTGTGACCGTGTTTGCGTCGATTGTGAGGTTGCGCTGGTGAACAACAAAATACCAAAAAATGCGCTCGCGCTACATAATTGGATCGGTGACGTGCCAGATGCTCTTCGGGGATTGAAATACGCAGAACAGATGATGATTGCAAGAGTAAGACACAACAGATGCGTGATAAGGGTCCATTCTGGGAGGGTGAGGATGAATGCTAATGCTATAATGTTCTCGCATCCGATTCTCAAGGTCTATCACAAGCTCCCACCTAGCAGAGAGGAAATGCACCAGATACTCGCATTCGTGTTTACGGGTTCTTCTCAGCCTACGCCGGAGGACTTTGAACGTACTCCATTGTTGGTTCGACGCAGCAAGGTGCTTGCTGCTCTTGAGTGGTTGAAGCTGAACCACGAGGGCTATGCAGATCTGGAGATATCCATGGAGAACCTCAACTCTTATGCGGAGCGAGACATTCCAGTGGTGGTTGACTACAGGCGTTCCGTTCTTAACCCGAATGACTCTGTACCTGCGTCTGCACGGTCTGTAGACGATGATGGTGAAGAGCATGGCACAGAGACTGGTGAATGCACTTTCTCTGTTCATGGGCTCACCAGCGAGGAGTTTAGCAAAGCCACACTGTCCTCGCTCAAGCACATTGCGCTGGATCATGTTACCCGCAAGGGCTATGTTCTGGGCATAGGCAGGTCTGAGAAGCCGATAAGCATGTACGACTCCGTCGAGGCTTATCCAGGGATGTTCCCTTGGCTTTTTCCTTATGGGAAGGGTGGTATTGGTCATGTAACTCACAAGAGAAAACAGAGCGATGTGGTGCGGAAGAAGAACCTATTGCTTTATCATGACAAACGGTTCCAGCTTGACACCTATTTTCCAATGATAGCTTTCAATCATGAGCAGCTCAAGTCCTGTTCCACAGGGAGTAGGCTCCTTGCAGACAGGTCTAAGTTTGCTGCCGTCAAAGCACGGCTCAACGCAATCAATCCTGAGGTTGCGGGTAACATAGCAGATCGTTTTTCTTCTGGGGAGCATGTGAAGCCCTCTACAGATGCAGAGAGGTTGTGCTTTGATCTTGTGAAAGATCTTGACATGGTCGCTGGCCATGTCAAGGGATCTATGACGTCCAAGAAGTACATGAGGAACGAGATTTGGTCTACCACCTCCTTTTTCAATGCTCCTACGTGGTTTATCACCGTGGCCTGGGTCGATATTTTACATCCTATTGCACTCTACTATGCACAGACTGACACCGTATTCCGCCCAGAGATGAGGACCAGCACTGAAAGATACCGATTGATGTCTAAAAATCCCGTCTCCGCTGCTCGTTTTTTCCACTTCATGGTCAACGCCTTCGTTCAAGATGTTCTAGGTTGGCATAAAGAAGATCGTGGTCTGTTTGGTCACACCAAAGCATACTACGGCTCTGTGGAGCAGCAAGGGAGGCTTACTCTCCATCTGCATCTCTTGCTGTGGATCAGTAATGCAGTGTCCCCTCAAGAGATCAGAGAACGCATAATGGACCCTGAATCCTCTTTCCAGAGGCGAATAATCGAGTATCTGGAGGCTTCTCACCAGGCAGAGTTTCTTACCGGACCACTTGAGAAGGTGCAATCCGAGGCTCGTATAGATTTGAAAGCAGAAGCTCACATGCATGGCTCCCCAGAATATGTGCCTCCTACTCACACCCTTCCGGCCGCACCCCCACCCATTTGCAATGATGCCCGGTGCACAGGGGATTGCTCCAAGTGCGCTAGATTTGTGAAATGGTGGGACCACTTCTCATCAGAAACAGATGATTTGTTGCTAAGGTCTAATCTTCATAGCCATTTTCACTCTGTGGAAGATGCAGAGGCGAACGACAAGAAGAAGGACTGGAGGGGTCTTAAGAAGAGAAAGCGTGGTGTTAAAAGGGTCCAGGAACGAAAGGGGTGTATGAATAGAAACAACGTGTGCCGCGCACGGTTTCCGAGACAGGTGGTTGAACACACTGTGGTTTCTGGAGACGGTCATGTCTCAGTGAGACACCGGGAGCCAATGATGAACCCTGTCAACCCTGTTCTCACGTACTTTTCTCGGTGCAATACTGATGTCACCAGCCTGTTGTCTGGAACAGCCGTGAAAGCGGTGGTGGCTTATGTTGCCGACTACGTGTCGAAGGTCTCACTAAAATCCTATCAACTCTTTGCATCGGTGTTCCAGGTGTTTAAGGACAACTCCGAGATGTTGCGCGGTACGGAGCAAGAGCACGAACGTTCTCGACATCTGATGATGAAGATGGTCAACTCTCTTTCTACCAAGATGGAAATTGGCAGCCCAATGGCTGCCATGTACATGCTAGGTAATCCAGACCACTACGCCAGTCATACATATGTTCCCTTTGCATGGAGGTCTCATGCTTTGTTTGTGAGGGCCTTTTGGGCAAGTAGGGACATTGTGCTGGAGGATGGTATGGTCCAGGAGGAAAAGGTGCTTGTGACCAGACTCAACGGCCAATTTGTTCCTGGGTCATCAGTCGACGACTACCGGTATCGACCCTTTGTGCATCAGACCCTGACGCTTTTTGAGTGGATACAATGTTCAGATAAGCAAGTTCGTACTGCTAGAGAGCGCAAGCAGTTTCAAGAGGCAAAGGCTGCACTTACCGGTCGGCCATCTTACCGGACCCTGCCTGAAGACAGTGACGACGACGATTACGCCGAGCCAAATGCGGACATCTTGCTGGAAGAGGGAGACAACATATTCTCCGATAGTGACTGGGAAACAGATGATGAAGATGATGTGATCGCTTCGAAGCAAAAGAAGCGAGACACATACACTAAACCTGTGAGGCACTCTTTCTTGATGGGCCACCCGAGGTATGAGACTCATGTGGTGTCATGTGATTTGAGCAAATTGTCTACAGTGATACCCAACTTCATTGGTGGTGCCCTGCCCCGTGCCGATAAGGGCGACCAGAGTTTTTATTGCTTGACCATGCTTGTCCTTTTCAAGCCGTGGCGATCTCCTGCAGATCTCAAAGATGCTGACTCCACGTGGTCCCAAACATTTGACACACACGAGTTCACTAAGAGGCAAGTCGAGCTGATGCGAAATTTCAATGTTCGATATGAGTGCAATGATGCTAGGGACGACCATTTTGCGCAGATGAGGCGTAAAATGCAACAGGCAGAATCTGCAAGTCCACCTCAAGGTGCCCACTTTCTTGGGATGCGAGATGTGTTGAATGAGGATATGAGCCCTGACCTGTATCATCTGGAGGATGAGCAGGAAGCTGACGATGAGGCACTTGGTGTTTACATAGGACCTAGAACTGCAAAGATCAGGCAGCAAGAGGACAACATGGTGTCCATCTTATCTTCCAGCGGGTGGTTGAGAAAGTCCTTTGTAGGTGATCTTCACCCTATTGCCACCGACCGTGTGTATCCTATGTATAACACAAGAACATCGTGGTCCACTTTGGTCAAAAACGAGCGGATGAAGTACACTGCAAACAAGCTTGTTAATATGCCCCCACCGGAGATCTTGGAACAGAGGAGGAAGATAGTGTGGGACAGTGTCACAGAGTTGCCTCCAAGCTATTTTCTTGGATCTCAGACAGTAACAAAGCTGGCTGCTGCGGACCTGAAAGCTGCTATCATCAAAGATTTTGAACTCAACAGTGAGCAGTCTAGGGCATTTGGGATTCTTGCAGACCACGCGTCTGTTCCCCAGCGTCTTCCTCTGAGAATGTATCTGGGGGGCATGGGAGGAACCGGCAAGTCGAGGGTTATCAAGGCTATGGTTGAGCTCTTTTCAAGGAGAAACGAGGCCTACAGGGTCATTGTACTTGGCCCGACTGGCTCGGTCGCTGCTATGCTCAGTGGATCAACATACCATTCGGTCTTTCGAATTCCCAGAGAAACAAAGGGCAAGAACGGAGACGATATCAATGGCATTTCAAACGATGCAGCATCTGTGGCTGCTGTCAATGAACGCTTGCAAGGTGTCGACTACGCCTTGCTAGATGAGATATCTATGGTTTCGTGTAACGACCTTCAAACCTTGGCAACTCAGGCAGCGAAGGCGCGGAATGTGCATGACTCCACCTTTGGAGGTCTTAGCATGATAACTGCAGGGGACTTTGCCCAACTGCCACCTACTACTGGTGCATCATTATATAGCAATGACGTGAGCACAGATATGCGTGGAGCATCGAGTGTCCGAAGCCAAAATGCTGTCCTGGGCAAGGTTTTATGGCACCAGTTTAACACTGTGGTGTTATTGCGTCAGAACATGAGGCAGAAAGAGCAGACAGAAGCTGATGACAAGCTCAGGACTGCTCTGACTAACATGCGTTATGCTGCCTGCACAGAAGAGGACATAGTATTCCTCAAGTCTAGGATAGCGGGTTTCCGACCTGAAAATCCTCGGCTCGATAGTGCAGAGTTCAGGAATGTGTCCATAATCACCGCCTGGAACTCTCAGAAAGATGTGATCAACAAGTTGGGTGCATTGAGGTTTGGCGCAGACACAGGTAGTGAACTTGTCACGTTCTATTCTGTTGACAAGATCAGTTCCAGGGCTACCGATAAAAACAAATGGAAGTCGTGCGAGCAGTCAACAGTGAAAACTATTGGTCCACGGCTGCAATCTAAGCTGTGGGATGCAATGCCCTCTGCTAATTCTGAGATGTTGCCTGGGAAGCTCACCCTCTGTGTTGGAATGCCATTGTTGTTGCGATCCAATGATGCCACAGAGCTTTGCATGACCAAGGGCCAGGAAGCCGTGGTTGTTGGATGGGACGAATCAATTGGACCTCGTGGCCAGCGAGTTCTTGACACTTTGTTTGTCCGGCTTGAGAACTTGACAAGAACTGTTCAGATACCTGGCCTCCCTGCCAACGTAGTTCCTCTCATGAGGGCGTCAATGCACACCACCTGTCTTTTGGAGGATGATACACTGTTGTCAATCATGCGGGAGCAGATCACTGGCCTACTGAACTTCTCCATCACGGACTACACTGCCCAAGGGAGGTCTCGTCCCAAGAACCCCGTTGACCTGACAAACTGCAAAGATCATCGGGCCTATTATGTTGCTCTGTCTAGGGCCACCACAGCGGATGGAACTATTATCCTTCAAGATTTTAATACCACCAAGCTGACCTGCGGTATGACAGGGCACCTGCGTCAAGAGCTGCGAGAGCTGGAAATCCTAGATGAAATCACAACACTACGAGTAGAAGGCAAGCTCCCGGTATCGGTTGCAGGTATATACAGGCGTCATCTCCTCAGATCGTACAAGCTCTGGAAAGGAAATGCTCCAGATCCAAGTCACTTTCATGATTCAATGAGGTACGTTGAACAACTAGACAAAGTGGCTTTGGAACCCTTGGATTATGCTGAGTGGAAGCCGTCCGGCCAACGTTTGAACAAGCGTAGCTTGGATGATGACATCGATGATGTCACCAGTGCTGACTTGACACCTGCAAGTAGTACATCAGCAAACCCTGATTTTTCCTGTAGTGGCCCATAGTGGCTCATAGTAGAGCCCCAACTACAGAGTACTCTGTAGTAGCCCCTCTACTACAGAGTACTACAAAGCACTCTGTAGTGGACGGTGACACTACAGAGTACTCTGTAGTAGACGGTGACACTACAGAGTACTATGTAGTAGACGGTGACACTATAGAGTACTCTGTAGTAGACGGTGACACTATAGAGTACTCTGTAGTAGACGGTGACACTACAGAGTACTCTGTAGTTTGGCCGCAACTCTATAGTACTCTGTAGTTTGGCCGCAACTCTATAGTACTCTATAGTACTCTGTAGTTGGCCCGCCACAGAGTATTTTGTAGTAGGGGACAGAACATATTAAATAGCTAGCATAGATCTAGAACAATATATATTGAATAGCTAGTGGGATAGAGTCCAGAAAAGTTCCTTTGTAAACCACTTATCAAGCCAAAAATCTTCGCAGTAGTCCAAACTTGTCCCGCTCGTCAACTTTTTATTCGCAACCTTGCCAAACCTTGGTGTCAACTCCAGCCTAGCTCGCACACGGTGAAGGGGAACAATATCACCCCTAACCGAGCCATCTGCCCGACGAGATCGTTTGAGCTGGAACATCCCAGTTGACGACTCTGGAAAAGGGCCGTTTGCTCCCCCTTCGGGATTCGGCTGGCTGACGATATCAAATCGTTGAACATACGCCAGGAACTGATCAGTCCCTGCTGGCGCTACAAAGCCTGACCGGGGGACAACACAGAAGATAATCTTTAATTGACAGATTGCATGGCCTGGCGAATAAATAGTTAGATGAAATTAAATCATATAATTCCACGACACACCTGCAAGGCCACTTCTGGGCCAGTGGTAATCGTCGTCTATATTCACAAGGACCGGATCTCCACGCCCCGATTTCCAGACCCCTTTGGGAGGTTCCGCTTTGACAGTCTCTGGCTCCAGGAGTTGCTGGGAATCGTGATAGGAACGAGTTTGTATCCGGACACTGTGCCAAAGTTGTAGGTAAGTAAAAGCAGGCTGGGCATCATTGAGTTTGGGTCGTCTGCCACCGATGGTAAGCGGACTCGTCGGTCCACGCTGGATGAAAGCAAGAAGAGCGTCTTTCAGATCCGGGACACAGAATCTGGTAGATGCATCTTCAATAGTCACCCGATGACCAACATGGTCTCGGTTGAGATGGAAAGCAGTAACCTTGTTCTCGGAGGTGAATGTGCGAAAGGGGGTGGGCGCATTAGGGTACTCCCCATCCCGGAGAGATGCACTATAAGTGAAATAATTCACGGCCGTGCGTCCCGAAGAGAGACCTGCCAAGAGTGGATGTGGCTCCTGGTGGTCGGCGGCGTCAAGATCATCCCCATCCAGATCTTCAGTGTTCCCGGTTGTTTCCATAGAGGTGGCGAGATTAAAAAGATGGCACTTGTCTCGGCGATCCAAATGACGACAAATCTGGGCTTCGTAACCCTGGTTGTTCGAGTTCGAAGCGGGGTCCTTAACTTCCGTGATATGGGCATGCTCGGTTACATCGGCTGTCCACTGAAGAGGAACGCCATTGGCACGAATAGCAGGGACTACAGACTGAAGAAATTCGAGTTTGGGGATATGCCAGTTATTAATTGGGCCGTTTTTCCCTTTCCGAACGCCAGCCTTCAAGATAGCGGATTTGCATCGATGAAAGGTCGCCAAGGCATGGTCCATTTGATCTAAGACATCGTCATCGAGCTCAGGAGCTTGACCATAGTAGAAAAAGTTCATGATGCTGGTGAGGGCAGTTATGAAGGCTTTAGTGACGACTTTGGCCTCCGCGATTACAGGAATCAGGTACCGCAGGATATCGCGGTGTTCGCGTCCCGTTACCTGCTTGGCTTTAGATATACCCTCCCTGAAATGGCGCATCCCAGTATGGGGGCGCAACACGGAGAACCGAAAATCTATCTCGGCGGCTCCCAGCGCGGCTATACACCACTTCACGATATGGTCGTAGGCAAATTTGAACCAATGGTGCAGAATTTCGGGTGTCAAGAAGAGGGAGGGCTCAGCCATGGGCCAGTCATGCCAGAAAGGCCGATGGACGCCGTTGAGTCGAAGTAGTTTAGCTTTCTTAACGTATGGTCCCAGATCCCAGGGATCTGTGTGGCGCTCTAGCTGGTGTAGCTGTTGGACGGTATAGTCCCGAGTGCGAGGTGGATGGCGATAACTGTCTCCGAAATTCTTGTACGATGCAGTCGTGACGGAAGAGGTCTTTCCCGCGACCCCAGCAACCATCAGCAGACTCGGGGGTGTCCAGGATATAGGCCACTAGGGGGGTAAAGCAGAAGCGCCGCCAACCCAAAGGGTCAGACATCATAAGGCCGATTTCCGCAACCTTTTTCAGGGGCCCTAGAACGAAGTCAAGGACTGCATGAAACGTCCGGCTCTCCAAGACCCCCCGAATTTCCACGTCGCGTTCAATAAATTTGGGGATTGGAACAAGGGCTAGGAGGAGAAAGGCGTGGAATGACGCCTTCATCCTACAATTCATGCGGATATTGGCGGAGGTAATGAGGAGTGGGTGGGCCTGACGATTCCCCGTCATTGTTGAAAGTTGTGTTTTATCCGACGATACGACAGCTCCCAGGACAGTGGCGCCCTCAGGCAACTGATCCTAAACCCAAGATGAGGAGGTGCGATACCAGAATAAAAGTACGAACGCACTTGGATCTTCCAGGCCGCATCACCGGATAACCATTCGTTATAGACCCTGACGACTCTTTCTGCGGTCTTCCACAATTTAAAGGGAGTGAAGTCGATAGAGCCCTTAAGCAGGGGATTGCTCATCAGGCTTTGCAAGCACTCAATTGGGTCCCGGTAATAAAGGGTGAGCGGTTTCTTGGTGGGATATGGCGTCTTCCAAGTGGTCGACTTCCATAAGGGGCCTTTGGGTAGGCTCTCGATACGACTACGCAACTCCTTGGCAGTCTTGAAGGAGAGATTCATTCGTCCGACCTGTAGAAAGAAAGTGATTAGTTTATGATTTTATGCAAGTCAGACAACGTACGAGGGGAAGCTTTAAAAACTGTTCGGTTTTGGCAAGAGACAACCCAGACCCATTAAGGAAAGCAGCGAGTTCCCATTCTCCTGAGGAGGCGAAGGGATAGTGAAGATTAGTTTCCCGCTGCTTTGCGTATCGGTCCTGTTGGAACTTGTCCTGGAACGTTTCGCCTCCATCAAAAGTCTCGGCCGCGCCTTCGTAAAAATCCTTGGTAGGCCCGTCCCAGGGTGGCTGAGGATCAGGATCCTGCGTAGGTAAGTCCTCTATAGGCTCGTCCTGTGTGTTCTGGAGATCTGCCTCCGAGTAGTTACCACCGAACCTAACCTCATCTTCATCTTCGGTGTCCTCTGCATGAATCCCATCCCATTTAGCCCCATCCCCTTCATCAACATCCTCCGCATCCAATCCCCCTTCATCCTGGGCAGCACGCCGTTTTTTGAAACGCTCTGCAGCGTGTAAGAGGGCTGGGTGCAAGGAGGGATTACAGCGACTGTTGGGTTGATTCATGTGCTGCAAAACGCGCGTTGGGGTTTTGAAGTTCTTATTGCATATGAGGCAGCGAGTATTTTGAGGACGTGACATCAGAGAAATAGTTTGAGTTTGAGTTCAAGAGAGTTCGGTTATGGCACGTGAGCGCGCAAACCATAACACTTTACCACCACCACCACCCTCCGCCATGGGCGAAGTTAGCGGACGTCGAGGACTCACCATCAACCTTCCCTCCACCCTCCGTATGGTGCGCATGTCCTCCGTGAACACTGCTTTTGAGATCAATTGTACTTCAGGACGGCCCCCACATTGCCAACGAGGTGGACCAAGACACCTACAGGCTCAGTATGGCACGAAAAGTCAAACTTTCTCGAGCAGCTGAAGCGCGAGTATACACCCTTCTCATTGAGGAGACCAAAATCGCCCTTGCAAGACGCCAGGCCGAGATAGAACTGGCCCAGGTCCGCGCCGAAGAGGAACGTTTGCGCCTAGAATATTACCAGCAGATGAATGAGGCCGCAGAAAGCAACCTACTGGACGCCGATATGCAGATCGGTGTAGTTCGCCACCAGATCTGGGGAAACGGAGCGGCGCGCCTGGTGAAAATTGAAGACGATGGTAACTACCTTATACCTCTTTCATCCTCATCCCCTGCTGACATTCTATGTAAGAAACCACTCCAGCGACGACTGAATAATGATTCTGTGTCTTCAGCATCCTATATTTCGCACTGTACTTAAAAAATATGTTGTACGACGATTCAAACTGAATAGCCATGCTTTGCAAGAATACCTACATGTCCCTACCAAAACTCCTGCATTCCCGCTCTTATCCTCCCATGCCGCCCCCTTCCCTCCTTCCCCGCCCCCGTATATCCCGTACATGTACAGAGTGAATCGTGACCCTTCCTCTTCGATGTCCCTGCCTTTGCGGTACATTGCATGCATCGGCATTCAGTCCGCACGTGCGCAGCACGTTCCCTGGGATCCAAAAAAACAACTGTGAAGAAAAAGGTCAGCATTGAATGGACTGGGAAGCAACAAAAAAAAACCTACAATTGAGCAAGCGGCCGAGTCGATGCGGATGGACAACGGGGTAATCGGCGTGTTGGACCTTGACCAGGTCGAGAGCGTACCGGGGATCGCTCCCGGGTTCACTCTCCGGCACTGTCCCGCACGTATCCACCGTCGCGGCACCACCGCGTACGCAGCACACCATACCCCACCGCATTCAAATCTACGAGAATGCGTGAGAAGAATCGGCAGAACAGCCCGAAGGCGCTCACCGATGGCAGGGCGCAATTCAGCGCTTGCGGCGTGTTCCCCCGCTTCCCCCAACGCTTCCTGCAGAGCTGAAAGAAAAACAGTGCCGAGTCAGCGCGAGCGCACGAAAATTCAAGGCAGCGGCGGAACAACTCACCTCAAAGAATTCGCGCTGAAGGCAGGATGATCTGCGGAAAATCAGGTCAGTATCTGCCGCAAACCTGAAATCAATGCTTACCTCAACTGTGTACTACAGCTCCCCGCGGATAAAATCATTAGATGTTCTTGCACAGCGTGCAATTGAAGGTAATAAGATTGCGGAATAGTGCAGCTATTAGGAATGGTTAGCCATTTTTCAGGATGGATTAAGAGTTTACTTACGCAAGACGATCAACGCAGCTAGGAAAGCGCAGACCACGACATAAACAATGGAATATTTTAGAACCTAGAAGGTGTCAGGACGGACGGGTCACTGTAAAAATGACACGACGTACAATCCATCTTCGTTGCCTCTTTTGTTTCATCGAGAACAACGGTGCGTGGATTTGCTTCGAGGGCCGAAGCCAAACTGCAAGGGAGCTTTAGACTCGGATCGTTGAACAGGAAAAGACACCTACACAGCATCGTTGAATGGAGTCGGTTGGCGCCCGGTATCAAGATGGGCGGAGTCAGGATAATCAAAAGGAAATGCGCAATAACAAAGTCTGAACTCCACAGCGACATTTCCACGATTTTCACAATGTACTCCCAGGCAGGCTGGGAGATGGCCGAGTTCGGTACAGGGTCTGTGCGCGGAGCGACACCCAAATACGCGTGCGCAGTGTATATTCCGGCGATGAAGTCTTGAGCCCGATGCAGTAGAAGGGGAGGTCGTCTGCCTTGGCCGACTTCTCACGCGCGCGCACTCGAGGCAGGCAGCGGAGGCGAGTTTGGTGGTGGGGGGACATGCGGGTGCGAGGCGGGAGCGAGGCGGCATGCGAGCGAGTTCGCGAGGGAACCACCCGCGATCCGTCCGCAAAATGCGGGACGAGAGTCCCAAAGAAAGATGCGTGCGGGATGGAGGAGGGGGCGTGCGGGTGCGGGCGCGGGCTGGAGGGGCAAACGCGGCGGCGTGCGGACACGAGCAGCGCGGTGGGCGTGCAAACGCGCTGCTCGTGCAAACGCGGACTGGACGGCGGCGCAGAGGGCGTATTCGGCGGCGACGCGGAGGGCACATTCGGCGGGGAGCTTGCGGCGGAGCCCCAAAGTTTGAGGCGGGTGCGAGGCGGAGAGGTGCACGGCGGGGCGAAAAAGAATAAAGACGGCGGTGGGGGTAGTTGGGGCGCGCGAACAGCGCAGCGGACTTGTGGCCGCGCGAGTGGGTGGGTGCTTCGTTGCGGCTGTGCAGAGAGATGAACGGCGGGGATGCAAGTGCGAGGCGGAGGCGGAGGTGCAAGGGAGTGGGTGGATGCGTCGAGCCCGAGAGGCGGCGTGCGTGCGAGTGTGGCTCAAGTCGGGGAGGACAGCGCGCGCAGCCTGCGTGCGTGCGTGCGTGCAGCGGGGCCCGAGCGTTTGAGGCGGGTGCGCAGGTACTGTACAAAATAAATAAATTAGCCCCGGATGATAATAAGAAACCAAAAAAGAGACAGAAACGCACCCAAACAGCCTTCTTCCACTCCCCAAACACAGACTTGCCCCGGCAACCTCAACGACCCTCGCCCGCTGCTGGAAACAAAACTGGGGGTGGAGGAGAGCGCGCACGGCGTGCAGTGTGAAAGAGAAGATGGAGAAGGGTGGGGGCTGCGTGCATGCATACGTGCGGCGCAGCCCCGAGTTGAGGCGGCGTGCGGCGCGCATGCGAGTGCGCGGCTCGCGGCGCGTTGGGGGTGTGGAGGTGGTGGGGAGCGCGTGGAGGAGCGTGGGGTGCGTGTAAACGGGAGTGCGGGGACGGCGGCGGCGTCTGCTTCGCGCGCACTCGAGGCGCGGCGTGCGTGCGTGCGTGCGAGGGCAGCGGCGTACGAGGCGAGGCGGCAGCGGCGTACTGGCGCCGCTGCCTCCTTGCGAGGTGCAAGGTCGAGGTGGCGTCTGGGCGTGCAAACGCGGACACGGGGGTGGCGTGCGTACGCGACGACGGGGTGCGCGTGCGTACAAGGTCGAGGGGCGGCTGGGGGTGCAAATGCGGACGCGGGGGTGGCGTGCAAATGCGAACGCGGGGGTGGCGTGCAAACGCGGACGTGGGGGTGGTGTGCGTACGCGGCGACGGCGGTGCGCTTGCGTACAAGGTCGAGGGGGCGGCTGGGGGTGCAAATGCGGACGCGGGGGTGGCGTGCAAATGCGAACGCGGGGGTGGCGTGCAAACGCGGACGTGGGGGTGGCGTGCAAACGCGAACGCGGGGGTGGCGTGCAAACGCGGACGTGGGGGTGGTGTGCGTACGCGGCGACGGCGGTGCGCGTGCGTACAAGGTCGAGGGGCGGCTGGGGGTGCAAATGCGGACGCGGGGGGTGGCGTGCAAATGCGAACGCGGGGGTGGCGTGCAAACGCTAACGCGGGGTGGCGTGCAAACGCGAACGCGGGGGTGGCGTGCAAACGCGGACGTGGGGGTGGTGTGCGTACGCGGCGACGGCGGTGCGCGTGCGTACAAGGTCGAGGGGCGGCTGGGGGTGCAAATGCGGACGCGGGGGTGGCGTGCAAATGCGAACACGGGGGTGGCGTGCAAACGCTAACGCGGGGGTGGCGTGCAAACGCGAACGCGGGGGTGGCGTGCAAACGCGAACGCGGGGGTGGCGTGCAAACGCGGACGTGGGGGTGGTGTGCGTACGCGGACGTGGGGGTGGTGTGCGTACGCGGCGACGGCGGTGCGCGTGCGTGCAAGGTCGAGGAGCGGCTGGAGGTGCAAACGCGGACGCGGGGGTGGTGTGCGTACGCGGCGACGGCGGTGCGCGTGCGTGCGAGGTCGAGGGGCGGCTGGGTAGGGGGTGGGTCCTAGCTGGCGCGTTAGCCAAGGGCTCGTGGGGGTGTGGAGGTGATGGGGAGAGCGTGTGTGTGAGGCGGCGGCGGCGTGTGGCGCGCATGCGAGTGCGCGGCTCGCGGCTCGTTGGGGGCGTGGAGATGGTGGGGAGCGCGTGGAGGAGCGTGGGGGACGGCGGCGGCGTCTGCTTCGTGCGCACTCGAGGCGCGGTGTGCGTGTGTGCGAGGGCAGCGGTGTACGAGGCGAGGCGGCAGCGTGCTCTTGGGGGAGGAGGTGCCGCTTGAGCGGGGGGTGGAAGACGCGGAGGAGGGGAGGGAGGATCTTGAAGGGCGACACGGTTAGCGTAAAGACCAAAAAACGGGGCCAGAGACGCACAGATTAAGTTTTGGACTCCAGCTATCGCCAATGACCTTGTTCACGTCGCCGTTCTCCAGGGTCTTGAGGTAGTGCATGAGGATGTTGAAGGTAAAGCTTGAGGACGTCGGGCGGCGTACGCGGGGGTCTTCGCGGGCGCGCGAGTCGGCAAAGGGTGCGTAGTGTCGTCTTCTAGAACACCATGGTGCCCTGAGTGCGTCACCACATTGCGATGGCCAGAACGTCTTCTGGGACTCTGGTGGTGCCAGAATCTCGAGTGCGTCACGAAAAGGCTACCGCGGGGGTCTTCGCCAGGCGCGCGAGTCGGCAAAATGTGGCTGGTGCGAAACTTCAAGATTGTAGTACTGTCATGCGGGAATCCTGGAACAAAGGACGCAAGAGGGATAGATAAGAGTGGGAGAGCGTCGAGGGGACCGGGGGGGTTGCTGGACAGGTTGCGCCGGGTAGAGGTGGTGGTCACCGCGGTGGAGAAAGACAAAGGGAGATGAGGCTGTGCAACTTCCCCTTTGGGACGTTGCACGCCACTTGCTCTCGACCACAACAAGCCAACGCGCCGACGCGTTTGTTGACCCAGCACCGCGTCTACCTCAGTCACAAGTAAGTCCTGCTGTGACCAGACGCGTCGAAAAGTGCTGGACGAACTCATTCGTCCGGCAGTTCTGACATAAGCAACCATGCCCAATATTCCGGACGCAGATGTCGAAGCCAGTATTGCGGAGCTGGAAGCTCTCGAGGCCGCCGGCGTGGATGTCACCGCCACTCTTCGCCGCCTCCGCAACCACGCTCCCCGTCGCGCTCCTCCGGCGCGTTCCTCGACGTCAGTGGCACCCAGACTGCTGCCGCATGTACACGATGTCGCCGCATCCAGCAGCCTCAACCCCGCCGCACCACCCTTCGCCGCCGCCGCTGCACCCTTCGCCGCCGCTGCACCCCCCTTCGCCACCGCTGCTGCACCACCCTTCGCCGCCGCTGCTGCACCACCCTTCGCTGCTGGCACCCTTCAAGAGCGTGTCAACAATGGAAGAGCACGGAGTCTTCCCCCTTCTCTCTCCCATTCTCAGCAGAGAATGGTGCCCTTTCAGCCCTCTTTGTGTACGTATAATTTTCAAGCTGTTGAATATATCACTACTGACTCAAAACCTCTCTCTCAGTCGTTCCTTCAACGCCGGCACGATCACCCTCGAACGCGTCGAACACGTCAATATCTTCCAACGCATCAACGCCGACGTTGGTGGCAACGTCACCCACAAATGAGGGTTGGTCCCCATCCAACGGTGTAGTTAATAAAGGTGTGATTTCTATTCCTTTCAGTGGAATACCAAGATATTAATCTATTGTCTTCACAGTCCTACCGCCACTGCGTATCTTACCTCAGCTCCAAATTGACCCCGACGTTAACATGGAGCCGCCCTCCCCTCTGTCCCCTTCCCCCTTGTCCCCTTCACCGCGCCCAACTTCCCCGTCGCCGGCGTCAACCATGCTTGGCAAACGCGCCCCTGGGGATCGTTTGTACACCAACGACGACGGTGAGAGTGAGCGAGATGATGATGATGACGCGGCCGTCGCGGCCGTCCAACCCCCGCGCAAGCGAACGGCGCGCCGAGGCGGAGGCGGAGGTGGCGGAGGTGGCGGGGGTGGTGGCGCCGGGCCTGCACATTTGTGGACGCGGGAGTGTGTGCGCAACGGCGATCGTGCGCGCGCGAACGGTGACGCTAGTATTGGTGCAATGCCCTGTCAAGACGGGACCTGCGCTAGCTGCGACGGGCAGCAACAGCAGCAGGGTTCCAATACCGGCGCTGCTTCTGGTTCTTCTGGAGGTATTGCGATGGGTGGCACAGGCGAGGGCGCGGGTGGGCGTGCAGGCAAGGCCGGCCAGGACGGGGGATCCGTGGAGGGTTCTGATGGGGGCACGGGCGCATCTGGTCCCCAAACGCGTGCCGCAAAGAAAGGCAAGGTGCCGGTTGTGAAGCTGAAGGGCCCATCGATGAAGGAGGTGGGCTGGTGCATTGATCCCAACGGCGGGCCTCCTATAACCAAAACTGCTGGCAATGTCCTGTCCGCCCTGCTTGCGGTTTGGAACTTCAAAGGACGCCAAGAGCTGGAAACCCTTCTTCAAGGACCCGACACGGCCGACTCCTCATCTTCCGCCGACTCCTCATCCTCCGCCCCCTATGATCCCACTAGTGTAGATGCTGTCTGGCGTCGTATCGAAAAGCTCTCTAGGAAATCTAAACTCTTGGATCTCGAGTTAATTCTCGCCATGATACAGCTGGCGCTGAATGTTGATTCGTACGTTTGTCATCTTTTCCACTATTTTCTTGTGCTGATTTTCTCTTGGGCAGGGAAATCGCTACGAGCAAGCTCAATTACGATTTACCGACCGCGTCCAAATCTAAGATTGCGGAGAGGTTCGGCAAAGCAAGACAAACATTCAATGAACATCTGGACAATGGTTATCGTTTTGCGTTCCTGGCTGGTGCAGGTACGTTACATGCATCTTCTCTTTACTCATGAACGCCATTGACTATGTTGTAGGCACATTAGGATTAATTCCCATCATCGCCGCGCTGGACTTACGCACGACTGTTACCCGCCAAATGGAAGTCGTGGATGTTCAATGCTTGGGAGTGGCGATGCGGGAGGTACAGCGTGAGTGCAAACTACCATAAATTGATTAGAAACTAACTCGTCGTAGATGGAAAATGGCTCCCGCTGATGCGACAGCTCATCCGCCCCGTCAATGACATCCGCCACCGGCCAGGGTTCATCCAGACCCTCCGACTCAGTTACAAGACCCCTGTGCGCCGGACATCTTTGCGTCCTGGGGAAACAGCGGAGATCATCGAGTTTGGCTTTGCGGATACAGCAAAGTCGGACAAGGTCTTCGACACCCTCCAAATAAAGTAAGGATATTCGTCGCTTGTTCTTTTACATTTGTTAAGCCCCACAAATCATTTCCAGTACCATGAAGCTCGACAAGCGCGGGCAGGAATGGCAGGGTATGACCTACAAGTTCACTGGTTACCCCGCCCGTTCCAGCGCATGGGACTTGGAGGCCCCTTCCCCGTCTTGGAACCCTATGCCTGACGCCGCCCAGATTCAGATGCCCACCCCAGTTACTGTTACTCTGCCCGTGCAGATGGGTCCAAAGGCGGCTCCTCTCCCCTTCAAGAGAAAAGACCGAAAAGGTTGGACTGCAAAACAACGAGAGCTGGCCAAGCACTCGGTCAAGGCCACCAGTGTGTCAGATCTTCAAACCAAAGTGCGTGTTGCCTGTTTCGGTGGCTTTTTATTCTAACGTTGTACCAGATTACCGCCAAGCACCAAGGCGTTAAATGGGGCAGCTGCGAAAATTACATCGAAATTAATTCTAGTATACTCAAAGAGTATGTTCTATCGATTTTATTTAGTCCTTATTCATTTTCTGTACAGCGAGGCGTTGTTTATCCGCGACGTGGACTCGGAGCTTGTCGGGCTCCTGTTCACTGTTGGCGATGAGTTTAAGGCCGGCCTACAGCGAGCTATTGACCACATCAATAACATCTTGAATGGCGAATTCAAGACTACGGAATCGCAAAGAGAAGCATTTAAATATTTGTCTTTGCATTATTCCTGGTATTGTCGCGATGCGGAAAATGTGAGTGATACTATTGCTCCTGCTATCGTCTTGCCCGATATAACTTATATTGTTTGTTTCAGGGTAAAACCGCGCCCCAGGATGTTCATCCTCACAAAGTCCGCAAGACAGATGTTAAACGCGTCAATATTACTCAACGTGTTCCTTACATGTCAAAAGAGATTTTGGACAAGCCTCGCGAGTACGCTCTCCTTGCAGATGCCCTGTCTGATTTTTTCGAAGTCGTGCGAGTATCGGTAAGCCCTCAATCCTTTTTTTTTGAATTTGTTTACTGATTTTTTATCTGTCAGATCACGCACTTGCTTCCAGAGGAGACTAAAGAGCTGCGCATCTACATCGAGCAACTTCCCCTGGGAGCTTCCTCACCGTGCGCTCCCTTTGGGGGTTTTGTTATTAATATTGACGCCTGCACGGATGGACACCAAGACGTCAAGGACAAGCGGATGTGTCTTGTGGCTCCCTTAGGCAAGTTCACGGGGGGGCAGCTCTGCCTGTACGAGGGGGGGCTCAGCTTTGACCTCCAGCTCGGAGACGTTCTAGTCTTCCCCTCCTGGAGAATCACCCACTTCAACGCCCACTTTCAAGGCATGCGCGCGACAATCGTTCTTCACACCGATAGAGCAGCTGATAGTTGGACTCGGAACTGCCATGGGTGGTATACTCATGTAGTGAGGCATGGCTCAGGGGAGCAAGAAGCGGAGGGTGCGGGGGGTGAGACGGTAGCAGATGAAACCGAAGTCTAGCTTGTTTTCCTTTTTTTTTTAGATGCCATACTTTTTTCTCTACCTACTCAATACACCTGTGTAATCCTCTTCTACTTGTGTACCTCTCTGGCTCAAGCAGAAGAATTTGAAAGCCACCATCCGTTAAGACTTGACCCGTCGGGGGGTGATGCGATCAATGGCGCCTCTTCTGCTATCGTCGTCCCAGTCTCCCGCTCTCCCAAATGCCCCGGCAGCCCCGCAAACCTCGGACATTTTGCCCATAGTGGTGCAGAAGAGCTACTCCCCAAGTTTCTGGACACAGCCCATGCACGACAGAAGATGGAGGCCCTCCGCAAGACATACTACTGATGTGTCCATCGCTTTGGTCCTAATACGAAGCCTTCGAAATGGGTCTCAATAAAATCACCGCCAAAAAGTCCATGAGCAATCTGTCATCTGCGCACATGCAGGCTGGTACCGTCCTCCGCCAGCTCACGATCTATCTCAGCGGGTTGGGTATGAACAACCAAACAAGTATTTTCCTCCCTGCTCCAGTGACGTTCTCCGGGCAAGAGCGTTAGCTTATTGCACGCTGGAAAGCGTACCTCAAGTGAGAAGAAGGCGACCCTCTAGCCATCGAAGAGAAGGACAACGTGCTCCTCATCTCACGCATCCAGATGGTGTATAGGAAGGCAGTGATTCGCATGCGATACTATCCTGAAATTTGGTCCGTCGCATCTATATTTTCCTGGTCGTTATCTGACTGATCACCTTCCAGGTTCATGGCGTACTCTTGGACTACGTCCGTTGACAGAAAGGACAAGGGACTCGCGATCCTCAAGGCTGGTCTCGACGCCAATCCCACCAGGCATGTATTTCACCTCTCCTGGATATCTGACCCCTCTGACGCTCCATTCATTCATAGTTTCGCGCTGACGTACGCCTACGCCGAGCTGCTGGAGAAATCCCAGCTCACGAAAGACCACCGTGACTTTACCGAGATTCACTCCGTCTACGAGCGCTTCTTTGGCGTGCTCTGCGTTGAACTCGCGCGCGCCTCACCGCTGTGGCGTCCGAGCCTGCCGTAGAAGCGCCCAACGGCGACGCCACAGACCCCGAGGCCGCCCCTGCCGATCCGCCGATCCGCCGACTCAAGAAGAGCTTGCGGAGCGCAAGAAAAATCAAGAAGAGCTCCCCGAGCTCAAGAAGCAGTACTCGAACACCTGGATCAACTACATGCGCTTGGCCCACCGTGCACAAGGCCACAAGACGTGTCGCGATGTCTTTGGGAAGGCGCGTAAGGACGAGTATATCGGGTGGGAGGTGTACGAGGCGGGGGGTTAGTGATGTCCCTCCCATGACCTTCTTCTTACTGACCCTTTTTTATCTTGCAGCCATGACAGAGTACCGTTGCAACCTAGAAGACAGGCGTCTAGTTGCAGCCCGAATCTTTGAGACGGGCATGAAGAAACATAGCAGCCACTCGACCTACGTCCTCAGTCATCTAGGCTTCTTACTCACGGTCAACGATGAGAACAGTATGTTGTACTGGTCCCTTCATCCCGTTCCTCTGCTTACTGTCGTTTAGATACCCGCACACCTACCACTCCATCGGCGCCATCGCCAATCACGACCTCGGATTCGCCAAGACAAGAAAACTCGCCACTATCCAGCAGCTCCCGCCCATCTTGTTTCACTTTGTGTCGCAGCTGCCTCCACGCGAGACGTTCCATGGTGCGTTATCCCTTTTTCCCACCATGCCCCTTTGCTAAATCAGCGTGCGTTAGGCCCAATCTTCAACATCGACAATCTTATGGACAAATTGTGCACAGCGGTCAGCCTCAGCTGTAGAGCCAGCTCTGGTGTTGATTCGGCGCACGGGAATGTTGTATCTCATTAGAACCTATCATCTGTGATTCAAGCAGGCAAATCGCGCACAATCTTACACACGGCATGGGGCTAGCCACAGAGTTAATTCTCTTTTGCAGAAAAATCCTGGGCGGGAGAAGGAGGATAAGATGGAGCGGTAGAAACACCGACACCCTGAAATTAGAACCGCTTTTCACCTACGCCTTATTTTACCGGAAAATCAAGGCGATGATTGATGGTTCGCGCACACGTGTGGGATTTATTTTAAACTCTTGCCAAACAACTCAAAGCGTAAATCTGGTTCAACATCAACACAACTTGACCTTCAACCACTACCCCCTCCAGTCATGAGCTCCCAACAGTGTATGTCTGAGCCGGGCAATTTTTCCGCCACCGATTCTAATCATGTTGTTCTCTAGCCCGCTCCCAAGCTTCCGCGCGTGTGGCTCAGAAGAATACTGCGCCACTTGTCGCCACTCAACCAAGGAAGCCGTCCAAGCCCAAGAGTAACTACCAACTCGCGTCTCTTTATTCCTAACATGTATCTTACACCACCATAGGCAAGAACCGGGGTGCCACTGACGAAAACCAGCATGAACCCTCGCGTACCCCAGACGGTGCATCCTCAAGCCTTGTCCCTGTTATAAACCCTAACGTTCTCCTTCTTACCTCTCCAGATTCAACCGCACCAAAGCCAAATCCAAAGAGAAAGACTCCACCTGCCACTGCTGACGACGACGACCAGCCCCCTACGAAAACAAGGAAGACAAATCAAGGGGCGTCCTTAATAAGTTTTTACGCTCTCTTCATGGCTGTAAGCTGATATCCTCTGTGGTCAGGCGTGGCGTCGCAGGTGTCACAAGAAACCCTGACCTGGGCTAATGGTCGTCCCAGAAGAGAGACTAGAAGTACCATGGACAGGTTTGTGCGGGAGAGCTCTGCCATTGCGGAGAATCCTCCACGCCCCCCGAAGAAGACCTCCCAGCCAGAAGACACTCCCGTTAACGACTTTGCCCCCTTGCCGCCAAAGTCCCGTGGTCGCAAGGTTCTACAGTCCAACACTACTCGACCAGATGACGAAGCTCCTCTTGTCCTCAAACCTGTCCTCCCTAAGAATTATCCCAAGCCAAGGCCGCTATCCGAAGTATGTCAGTCCTTAGCTTCAAGCCTTTTCTAACATACATGTAGCCCACATCGGCTTCGGCCTCTACCAACTCCTCCGCCTCCCAAGCTTCAAAGGAGGCGCGTTCCGGGGGTTCGAACCAGGGGGGTTCCTCCAAGGCTTCCACAGAGTCTGCCCCCAACGCTTCGAAGAAAAGAAGACGTATAATTGAAAGTGATATCGAGGTATATTGCTCCCTTTGGTATATCTCACGTTGCTGATTTTATTCGAGGAGGAGCAGGAGAGGGCGCCTGCCAGAAAAAGTAAGTTTTTTTATCCTCCAATATAATCACTGACTCCTCTCCCGTCGTCATTTAGAGCACGCTACTGCCAGTGATGCTTTTTTGCGTGAGGACGACCATACTACCCTCAATGTCCCCTACAACCACCCCGTCGATCCATACGACCCCTACAACCACTACGATCCCAACAGCCAGCACAACGCACCCACCGATGGCCACCACATTGATCTCATCGACGATCCCAATGACCATGCCGACAACGACGACCCAAAGGACGACGACGACGATGAGTACGTCCAGGGCCATCACGCCCCGGATGTCTACGAGGACGACCAGGAGCCCACCCAGAACTACACGGACTTGGGCAGTGAGAACAACGACGAGCAGGAGGAGGAGGAGGAAGAGGGTACCAGTTGCGTATATTTTTTCATTCAGTCTTGTGGGCGTCATATATTTGTGATCGACAGATCCACCTCAACGTCGTGGTCGTGCAACCCCCCGACTCAGTCCCGTCCTTGAGGAAGAGGATGAGAATGCTGTTGATAATGGTACATACTACATTACGCCTTCCTTTGGTCCTTCACTTATACACTGGTGATCAATAGCGACCCAAGCCTCTCCACCTCCAACTCCAGGTCCTCCTCCACGTCGTACAGCTGCTCAAGCTCCCCCTCCACCTGGTCACGGCCAACCTGGGTCTGACCCTCAACGTCGTGATGCTGCTGGACGCTTTCGGCCGGAGACTAGAGGTTAGTTTATGTCTTTATACCAATATACAGCATCTAACGCCTTGAGATTCAGACGATCAGGCTGAGTTTGAGGGCCCAGGTTCGTCATGCTTCCCTATTTGTCCTACCTTTCTGACATATCATTGGCAGTGGCGCATCCACGCAATGTCGGACCCATCCAAGGTTAGTCAGTTGTTGCTGGCATTTTATGAGCCGGGACTGATTATTATAAGACGTTGTACAGAGTCACAGAAGCAAGAACAAGGGCAGTCGCCCTCCAAATGCTGACAAACTGGCACACCACCGTCGCCTGCAGCAGGATGCTCCCACAGCCCGGGACAATGGGCGGGGAGAAAAGGACATCCAGGAAGCAGGGAGCGATGACGAGGAGGAGGAAGAGGGGGAGGGGGAAGAAGAGCCCACTAGGAAGAGAAAACGTCGAACGAAAAGAGGCGGGTCACCTACTCCCACACAACAGGGCTTCTACTCCGGGGAGTGGTCACAGGTCATCACGTTAAACAGCTTCAAGGTCCAGGAGCACCTTCTCTCCTCGGGCTTCTTCTCGACTAAGGCGCGGATTGAACGGGAAGCTCCGGAATGGGCAGCCCAATCCATATCCGAGATTGAAGAATACGTGGAGTTGGAGCTCTCCCCCGGTACGCGCCCTTTGCCTAGCGATCAATTATCCCTTGATTGAAGCCTTCAATTCAGCTTTCTACAAGGAGCACAAGGACGATATGAACAAAATGGTACAGTTTTTCTAGTTACATTCCTTTATCATGGCAACGGCTGATTGGGTGAAATTGAGATGTGGATGGAGGTCTCTCATTATCGGGGCTCGGCCAAGATCGACTGCCGCGCCATTATCGATCAGTACTACGACATCTCTTCCGGCCCCAGCGGATACAAGAGCCCCGGTGAGATTGCAAGTAAGGTCAAGGCCCTACTAGAGAAATCTCGATTCCTCCAGCGTCGGACGAAAGTGATAAAGAAAGATCAAAATGTATCGTTTATTCTATTATCTGTCCTCTTCCCTTTCTAATATATTATAAGGGTAATATCGTGAAAGACGCAAACGTATCGTTAATTTTATTATCTCTCCTGTTCCCTTTCTAATATGTTATAAGGGCAAGATCGTGACGCTCGAGAGAATTGACAACATGATGGCGCCTGCACTGGGCAAGGTCATGGAGTTGATGCTCTGGGGGGGCGAGAACAAGCGGGGCAGCCGTGTTGGGGACACATATGCACACCAGTTCGAGAAATATACCACTCGCCACATATCCGCAGCTGCGGCGGTGGTCTGTGCACTGCTTCTTGATTCGCTCTCACTCACTGATTTGTAATACTAGCTCCGGTGCTGCATCGAGGAGAAGAAAACGGGATACCACCAGAACGTTAATCTCTCTGCTGATAACTTCGAAAGTTTTTATAACACCGTCTACGACAAGCTAGAAAAATCCAGAGCCGACAACGACGAACATTGGAACAAGATGAATGTCGAGTGGATGAAATGGAGAAATGCCGCGTTCCAGGCGCGTGGTCTTGAGGCGCGCCAAGAGGGCAAATTTGTGACTGCCGATGTATTCGATTTTGAATAGACAATATCTTTTTTTCCCCTACTATTTTGCGTGATGTTTGAGCCCTCGTCTGAAAAAGTACCACCTGGAATATAGGAATGGTCCGTTCTATAATGCACTACAAAGTCCCCGGGGCTACTACAGAGTGCTACAGAGTAGCTGGGGCTACTACAGAGTGCTCTGTAGCGGGCCAACTACAGAGTGCTCCATAGTACCGGGCCGACTACAGAGTGCTCCATAGTCGGCCCGGTCACTATGGAGCACTCTGTAGTCGGCCCGGTACTATGGAGCACTCTGTAGTCGGCCCGGTACTATGGAGCACTCTGTAGTAGCCCCGGCTACTCTGTAGTGCTACAGAGTTCGGGACCTTTACTACAGACACTACAGGTACTATAGCACTCTGTAGCACTCTGTAGTACTCTGTAGTGGGCCCAGGGTTTGCTGATGTAGTAAAAAGCATAAACCAAGCACAGGCTCTAGTAGCTTTGTATCTGGCCCTCAAACCCAGCAATCACTGATCACTCGACCTGTTGGCATGGTATGGGACTCAGTGGACTGGAGCTGCGCGTATGACTCTACACTAGGTGTGCTGGCCAACATGTGGCTGCATAACCCCAACATTTGGTCGGAGCGTTTTTGCACTATAGGTCCTTATTTCCTATACTGGACCCGGCTCCTCCGACAACATTCATCGGGTCAGATCACACTGGAGGACGCTAGAAACTTGATGCGCAATAGGATGCATACTGCCAGACCTGCTGATTTCCCATATGGTACAAATGGCACGTCTATTGATCGGGTTGCTAGACTTATTCTTCCTGAAACCACATATGGGACTGGACAGCGATGCTGCCCTGCATGCGGATACCAGGAGACAGAGATTCATGGTGTCTTGGAGCCATACTTGTGTGCAGCGTTGAGCGATGCACAACGTGCTGCTTATCCAGGAGGATTCCCTGTGTCTGAGTGGGTGAAAAACCACCTGTCCACAACCACATCAGGATGCCCTGTGTGCAGACTTAACAACCAGCGTGCTCGATTGCAAATGCGGTACACGGTGGACAGCGTGCCACCAATAATCATGATCACTGTAGATTGCGGAAATATGTTGTTCAGCAGGTCGCTGCTGTTCGATGTAGATGGTTCGATGGTGGTTTCAAGGCTGCGTGGCATAATATATTGGGGGGATGCACATTTCACCGCCAGGTATATATCGTCCCACGGCTCTGTGTGGTTCCACGATGGCATCACCACAGGCCGTGATTGTATTGAAGAGGGGCATATAGATTCTATCAACCTCTCTTCTCTCGTTCAGGCAAGAGGTAAAATTGCTCTTGTCCTGATATACGCTGTTGAAGAGTAAGTGCAATGCAGCGAGGGAAGAGTCACGGGGTGAAGGGGGGGTGGGGGTGATGGGGACGGGGGTGTAAGGGGAGTGTGTGTTGAATGGTATCTTATTTGTTTTAGCTAGTGTTCACAAAACCATCCCAACTCCATATTGAATTTAAGAGCCTGTTTATCCCCCATCGCTGCGTGGAATAAACATAATAATATAAATAAGTAAACAAATAAAATAAAACATACAGTACGCCGTTCAAGATACCAGGAGGATTCGAACCCCCGACTTTCGGTTTGACTCTGATTAGAGCGACCGAACGATCCTACACGTTGATCCACTAGCACCGTTTATGTACTTGGCATATTATCGCTAAGGCTAGGACCGCGAAGCGGTCCTCCTGGGACTCGTACCTGCCATGCGAGCACTGGCCCCTCAACCACACGTTCAAGTTACCTAACGAAATCCAAGAAAGGAAATCGACATGCCTTATTCAGGTTATCCTCGACCACGATGAACACCAGACAATACCCTTCAACAAGCGAGCTACCAGCTTTTCGTTGAAACGTCTCTCTGGAGACTGAAAATACCCCAGCTTGAGGCACTCGAGTCGCCGTTCGACGGACGCGCAGCGCGAAAGGGGTCCATATTTCATTCATGACTCCTCGACCAGCCCCGGACTCAGTTACTCCTCAAAGCCTCTGCATTCTGCGGCTCCGCATCCCTATAAAGACCACGGCGCGGCCTGATGATATCTCTAACCGCCATGTCTACCGCCATCTATGGACTCTACTATTATTCTGAACGTCAGCTCGTATCTCTACCCCTACTTGGCGTACGCGCCCAGGCCAGCGTCAAGGAACTCGCGGCACAGGTGAAGCTCACGCAGACGTATCGCAACGATGCCACCTTCCCCATCGAAGCCAAGTACTCCTTTCCCATCCCGGTTACCGGTTCTGTCTGTTCGTTCGTCATGATCAAGCGGGACGGGACTCGGGTGGTTGGCATTGTCCAGGAAAAGCAGGAGGCCAAGGCAACGTATGACGCTGCCGTCGCCCAGGGACAGCAGGCGTCCTTGATGGAACAGCAGAGTCCAGATGGTACGCAATTATCGTGATTTCAGAACTATTTATCCTCATCAAGTTATCCACAGTATTCCAAGTGTCGCTCGGAAATATTCCTTCGAACGAGGACGTGCAAATCGAGTTGGTCTACGCTACCGAGCTCTCCGAGGATGAAGAGAATGATTCCATCCGTTTCCATCTGCCCACCCATATCGGCGCGCGTTATGGGCAGCCCCCATCATCCACCCACTTTGGCTCGACTCCCGCCGCGACCGCGTTCTTAAACATCCTCATGAGCGTCGAAACTTCTGCGCCCATCGCCAAAATCAGCTCTCCCTCGCACACCGTCTCCACTGAGCTGGGCCCCGACCCGAGTCTCCCCAACTTCAAGGAACTGCCCTTCTCCAACTACGCTCGCGTCTCATTGTCCGCTGACTCTGGACTGGACAAGGACTTCGTCTTGACTGTCAAATCTGCTGGACTCGACGCCCCGCGGTGCGTCGCGGAGCTGCACCCGACCCACGACACCGCCGCCTTGGCCCTCACGCTCGTCCCGCGCTTCAAGCTCCTAGAGGTCTCGCGGCAGGAGTTCGTATTCATGGTCGATCGCAGTGGCTCGATGGGCAATCAGCGCATGGCAGCCGCCAAGAAGGCCCTTATCGTCATGTTGCGCGCACTTCCGCACCAGGACTCGCTCTTCCAGCTCGTCTCCTTTGGAAGTCGCGCCACCTCGCTCTGGCCACAGGGGAGCAAGCCGTATAATCAAGAGACGCTGGAGGAGGCGACGCGTCATATCGATGGCATGGACTCGGATTATGGTGGAACGGAGATCCGGGGCGCGCTCCAGCATTGTTTCGGGGCGCGCAAAATGGACCGCCCGATGAGCTTGTTCGTGCTCACGGACGGGGATGCCTGGGATGTGGATGGGGTGTTGAACGAGGTGAAATCTGCCGTGGCAGCGGCGCCGGCGGAGGCGTTTTTGCGCGTATCCGTGCTTGGTATTGGCAACTCGGCCTCCACGGCAATGTGCCAAGGTATGGCGCGCGTTGGGAATGGGACCTGTATGATGGTTGGTGAAGAGGAAACATCGTTTACTGGCAAAATCGCGCGGATGCTCAAGGCCGCGAAGATCCCGCCCATCTCGAATATTAGGGTTGATTGGGGTCGTGCGGTGGGCGAGGAGAAGGTGGATGGAGGAATACAGGTCGATGACGACTTCGAGCTTGTTGAGGGGGGCGACCAGAAAAAGAAGGCCCTCAACATATTCGACGAGAGTGTCGATCCAATGGAAATCGACACCAAACCTCCACCTCAGGCTCCTACCGTCGCTCTTCCTCCCCCTGCCGCGGTGCAGCAGGCACCATTCAAGATCCAAAATATCTTCCCCGGCATTCGTCTCAATCTGTACGCGATCTTGCAAGGTACGCCTCCCCCATTCCTCTCGAGCGGTTAACTGACTTGCAGCTTGCAGGCAAAACGATTCCGAAGACCGTGACGCTCCGCGGGACCACCGTTGACGGCGCCGAGATTGAGCTCCCCGTCCCTGTCCTTCTCAGCCACCTGCAAAACGCACCGGGCGCGCCGCCTGCCGTGCACGCGCTCGCGGCCCGCAAGCTTATCCAAAACCTCGAGGACGGGCAGCACGCGCTTGCCGCGACACTGGCGAACCCCGAGGATACGGACCTCCTGGCGCGCACGGTGCAGGCGAGCATCGTGCGACTCGGGAAGACGTACTCCATTGCCTCGCTCCATACGTCGTTCGTCGCGGTCGACGAGACGAAGCCGGAGTCGTTGCCGGTACCCGTGTATGTGGCTGCCGCCCCCAAGGACACGGAGCGTTATCGGGATCTGGGCAGCGTGCGCTATCGTAGCTCTTCTTCCCTCCGTTTGTCTAGTCCCTCTCTCCCGATCTCACGAGCCCGGGACCGGGACCGGGACCGGTCGATGGCAGACATCGCTCCATCGGCGATGCTGGCCCCTTCCGCGCCTAGGGCGGGTTGGGCTTCCACATGTACTGCTTCATCCACGCTTGTGCCCACAAGTGGCGCAGCGTCGTCGCAGTCTCCTTGGAGCCCACTTCTCTTCAAAAGAAACGACTTGCCCACTCGCGTTGCTACCGCCTCATTTGGTTCCAGCGCGCCGACCACGGTGTCCGCGCCGGCCACAGATCCGCTGGAGGCGCTCGCCCGCTTGCAATCATTCGACGGGTGCTTTGCGCTCGACGTTCTGAGCGTTATCAAGCTCAAGTCTGATATCCAGGGGGTCCGTAAAGCCTTTCCTGCCGGGGCGACGGATAGAGTCGTGGCGACGGTGCTTGCGATGGCATTTTTGTCGACGAAGCTGGGTGCGGGGGTGGAGCGCGAGTCGTGGGAGGGGATCTATGAGAAGGCGCAGCGTTACGTCGAGACGGCGTTGCAGAACATGGGCGCGGGGGAGAGTGTGGATGTACTCGAGGCGAAGGTCGTGCAGTTGCTTGCTTAGTTTGACATGAATTAGTGTATGTATCATGTATGAATGTATGTAAGGCGCGTTAACAATTTCGTGCCCTCAACGAAATTGTGGGACGAAATGCCGCGTCGATTGCAACTTCATCTCTACCGTTTTACATACCCTGTATCCTCTAGTTCTGCGGGTGCATACAGTAAGTTCTCCACAAGAAATACGGCGCCCCATCTATTCAATATACGAACTCTGCCGACTCGACATCGCGCTCTTCGTCCCGCCGTGTAGCTGCAACTCGTGCACCTCATACGGCGTGGCGTACGGCAGGCCATCCGTCTTCTTTTCCCTGTGGTTGTCGAGCAACGTCGCGTGCGCGGGGTCGTACGGCTTCGTGGAGTCGTAGATAGGGACGCGGGACGAGTCGTAAAGCACCGTCCCGCGCTGCATTGGAAGAGCAGAGCTGTCGACGGGGCGGGTGCCGTGGTAGGGCTGATCTCGGCGTCCTGTGATGAAGCGAACCACCGCAAGGTCAAGAAACCACGGCCGGAGGCGCGGGAGTAGGAGGACCAGTTGGATGAAAGGTGGGACGGTGACGAAGATCGCAAGGAGCTGACCATACGTGCCGGTGAACCTTTCGCGCGTGGAAAGCAGTTCTAGTCCGATTTCGACGTTGAATATCCAGAATGAATGCGGAATTATAATTACGCTGTAGAACTGCAAAAGCGGATAACGCGAAACGCACTTGCGCCTAAATGGCGCCGCGCCGTCGATTTAGGCATTATTCAAGGCAGTATGATAAACCACGCACCACAGCCGCCCAATGGGGAGCTTCCTGTTGTCTTTCCCCCAGATAATTTTTCGGAGGCGCCAGATCGCGACGCCCCACGAGATGACGATGCTCGCAATGATCAGGGCCCCGACCGCCGGGTATGCGATGAAGAAGAGGATAAATGGGAGGAAAAACAGGGAGGCGATGTGGTTCTAATAGAAAAAATTATTAGTACGTGATAATCAATGAAAGACCAGACCTACGTTCGCGACGGTTCTGTGGGCATGGAATCAGTACATTGCCCCTTGAATCAAAGTCAAGACGTACGTATCGCAAGCAGCCTGCTGGAACGTCCAAGTGGAAGTAGGGAGGGCAGTGAATGTGAGGACGCTGGCCTATGGCAGAACGGACATTAGCTACGACCGAGGATAGTAAACAAGAGCAGCTCACCCACAGTGGCAGCATTAAGAGGACCAAAGTGCGGTTGAGGTACATACCCGGTCCGAAGACGGCTTGTAGACGCGTTTGTCGCCCGAGAAGACTGCGGAAGACATACATGAGCAGATAGAGACTGAGCGGCGACGCGGCGAGCGTGAGCGCGATGACGCTATGCAATTTTGTGAGGGTGTGGTCCGCGATGGAAATGACCGCGGCAACAATTAGGGAGTACACGTTTAACAGTTGGGCGAAGAAGGAAGATTGGACATCCTCGGGCGAGTACAACACAAGGATGGCGGAAACGACGGAGGTGAAGTAGGCTGTGAAATAATCACTTTCTGTTTGGTCATTCTCTTGAGACGCAACGCACTCGAGTAGCGGACGGCAGGGCTTGCAACGTCCGGATTAGGGCAGTAGCCGAAAGCGCATGAATCTGCGGGAGGGTTATTGCAATAGACATCTGAGAGTTAGCCATGAGGGGAGTTGACGTGAGCCGGTACCAGAGGAATTTTAAAGAGAGAAGGAGAAGGACGCACCGAGATATGCGTTGGGCGAGGAAATATTCAAAAAACGAATCATCGTGTCCGAAGGAATCTGACATATGCTGCTTGTGTTCGTGGGGTCTCCAAAACAGATGTCGTGGTCGGGAAAGATGGTGGTAGCAGAGAATCCGCTAAAAAGATTGGACATAGCGGTATGGAAGGAAGGGAGACGGAGGACGAGCAGTTAGGGTCTTGATGAGTCGTAATTGACCGGGGTTTTGACTTTCGTTTTGCCGATATCATAATATATCCTGCCATAGTAACTTGAGCTCTTTTTCCGGATAAAGCACTCGACGAGAGGTATATGATTGCTCCAAGGTGAGTAGCCAGCGCCCAGCTTTCCACTTTTTGTGAGGCGTCAACTACGGGAACTTCAAGTGGTGGTTGCTTCAAGGAAGTCCATAATTGAACGCACCGCCACTAGTCCCGTTTGGTAACCCCCTGAAGATCTTACGGCACGGGCGCTGGATGGGCGCCGTTTACACAGACAGGATACATAAACTTGTTGAAAAAGTTGAGGAGGGTGAAGCACCGCGCAGAAGAACAGCTGAGGAGCTCTCGCAACGTCGTCGCAAATCCATTTCATCACTCTGTTCAACGCAGTTCAATTGTCGATAACGCAAAAAAATTACGATCAGTAAATTCGACAGGAAGTCAGAGCCCCGGGCCTTCCCTGGCCCTTCCCCTTCCCTCTCGCCAATAGTAATCTAAATTTTAAATCGTATCCGTGACGGTACCGGTCTGTTCAACATTTCACGTTCCGGTCATGATCATGCGGTTTCGACGCGATATTTGCTCAATCAAGGCACCCTTCAAGTTTAACCCTGGTATGTATGTATGAGTCAGTAACAACGGCGCGTTAACGCTGAAATCACATTGGAGATATTGAACTCAATTTCATGCCCCTCAACGAAACTGTGGGATCAAAATGTCGCGTCAATTGTAACTTCATCTCTATGTATTCGCCGTTTTCAACTCAAATCCCTAGTCTGCGAGTACCGTTTTCAACTCAAATCCCTAGTTCTGCCAGTACATACAGTAAGTTCTCCACAATAAATACGGCGCCACATCTATTCAATATACGAACTCTGCCGACTCGACCCCGCGCTCTTCGTCCCACCGTGCAGCTGCAACTCGTGCACCTCATACGGTGTGGCGTACGGCAGGGCGTCTATCTTCTTTTCTCCATGGTTGTCGAGCAATGTCGCGTGCGCGGGGTCGTACGGCTTCGTGGAGTCGTATAAAGGGATGCGGGACGAGTCGTAAAGCACCGTCGCGCGCTGCATTGGAAGAGCAGAGCTGTCAACAGGGCGGGTGCCGTAATAGGGCTGGTCGCTGCGCCTCGTGATGAAGCGTACCCAATAGAGGTCAAGGAACCAGGGGCGAAGGCGCGGGAGGAGGAGGACTAGCTGGATGAAGGGCGGCACGGTGACAAAGATGGCAAGGAGTTGGCCGTAAGTTGCGGTGAACCTACGACGAACGAGGTACGAGTTTTTAGTTACAGCGTCTGTTTATGAGAGACTGCGGTGAACCTTTCGCGCGTGGAGAATATCCGGAGCCCGACTTCGACGTTGAATATCCAGAATGCATGCGGAAGGATAATCACAGTGTAGAACTGCAAAAATGGATATCCCAAAACGCATTGGCGCCTGAATACCGGCGCGCCGCCAAGTTGTGGGTCGTTTCAAGGCAGTATAGTAAATCACGCACCACAGCCGCCCAAGAGGAAGCTTCTTGTCGCCTTTTGCCCAGATAGTTTTCCGAAGACGCCAGATCGCGACGCCCCACCAGAAAACGATGCTGGCGATAATCACGGCCCCGGCCTCCGGGAACGCGAAGAAAAAGAGGATGAATGGGAGGAAAAACAAGGAAGCGATGTGGTTCTAATAGTAAAAATTAATTAGCACGTGATAGCCAAATGAAAGACCGGACCTACGTCCGCGACGGTTCTGTGGGCATACAATCAGTGCATTGCCCCTTGAATCGAAGTCAAGACGTACGTATCGCAAGCAGCCTGCTGGAACTTCCAAGTGGAAGTAGGGAGGGCAGTGAACGTGAGGACGCTGGCCTGTGGTGGAACGGATATTAGCTACGACTGAGGATAGTAAACGAGAGCAGCTCACCCAAAGTGGCAGCATTAACAGAACCAACGAGCGGTTGAGGTACATGCCCGGTCCGAAGACAGTTTGGAGACGCGTTTGACGCCCCAGGAGACTCCGGAAAACATAGAGGAGTAGGTAGAGACTAAGCGGCGACGCAGCAAGCGTGAGCGCGATGACGCTATGCAATTTTGTGAGGTTGTGGTCCGCGATGGAAATGACCGCGGCAACAATTAGGGAGTACACGTTTAATAGTTGGGCGAAGAAGGAAGATTGGACATCCTCGGGCGAGTACAACACAAGGATGGCGGAAACGACGGAGGTGAAGTAAGCTGTGAAATAATCACTTTCTGTTTGGTCATTCTCTTGAGACGTAACGCACTCGAGTAGCGGACGGCAGGACTTGCGACATCCGGATTAGGGCAGTACCCAAAAGCGCATGAATCTTCGGGAGGGTTATTGCAATAGACGTCTAAAAGTCAGCCATGAGGAGAGTTGGCGTGAGCCGCGGGCGGGAATCAGAGGCATTTAAAAGGGAGACGGGCGCACCGAGATATGCGTTGGGCGAGGAAATATTCAGAAAGCGAATCATGGTGTCCGATGGAATCTGACATATGCTGCTTGTGTTCGTGGGGTCTCCAAAGCAGATGTCGTGGTCGGGAAAGATAGTGGTGGCAGAAAATCCGCTAAAAAGATTGGACATGGTAGCGGTACAACTCGAAACCTCAATGGGCGTGTTGGAATGGGGCGATTAAGTCTGAGGATAGGCAAGGTAAATGGGCATTTATACGTTCAAGACTAGGTTCGGAACGCCGGTGTGTCTTGTGTTTTGATGCTTTTCAGTAGCGATAAGTATCAGAACACGAACATTTACTGCCATAGTAACTTGGCTCTCGCTTAGAAGCGGAGGGATAATATCTAGCTCAAAGCTCAGCGCTCAGCACTCAGCTTTCGGTTTTTGGTCAACTTTGTGCAGCAGGAGGGTGAGGGGAGTTCCGTAATTGGCAGCACCGCCACCGATTGCGTTTCAACGACCCCCTGAAGATCCTACGGCATGGGCGCTGTTTTAAGCGCCAAAGGCGGCTAAGTGGCCCCCGCGGCCGGTAAACTTGTCGGAAAACAGTAGAAAAAGTGAAGCTCCGCGCACTCAGCAGCCCTTCTGAGGAGTTCTGCCGATAATATGCAAAGTGCAGCAAAAATCATATTTGATCTGTAAATCGAGTACGGCTCGGAGCCTGGAGGTTTCTCCTTGGCCCCGGTTGCCTCTCACCCATGCCCCAACTCCCCTGAATCACAATAATCTGTGAGACTGTATTCAACGTTAACCTAGGTATGTTTAACGGTGTTCAACATTATTTCACGTTTCGTCATGACCCTGGCAGGGTCAATGGGTTTGACGCGATTTTCCAACGATCTTCGCTCAATGAAGGCACCCTGAAATTCAGTACTGCTATAAAAGACAGCGCGGGTCTATAAATGGCCCACACTCTGAAGATCAGCTTTGTAACCAAGAGAAGCTTTTTTCCTTGTCTAAGCAGCACAGCGAAGTATTATGTGGATGATGGGGTGCTGGACTCCGTTCATTCGATTGGGACTACGGGGACAGACAGACTTCAACGAACTCAGTTGGAATTGTGGTAGATGGGCAAATGATTCCACACTTTGATGATTCCACACTTTGGAGATGAGCTGAAAGCTTTCCTTCCCAGGAGAACCCGACCCGTAGAGCGAGGAAATAGTTTTGTAATGCCCGAGATTTCCGAATTAAGTGGGTAGCCTGACGTGAAAAGACCATGATAGGCTCGCAGGAGCCGTTGATGATCTTCATATAAACTCCCACCCACGTATTCCGTGTGAAGAGAGATTTGGATCCCGCGCGTATCGCAGGGCAGCGTCTGGGCAGTGGACACCGCAGACGCGGAGGTCATAGAAACGATTGTATGACGACAACGTGTGGTTGGAGTCTGCCTCACTCTCCACTCATACCTTGGTGCTCCGCCGCGGCACGATCTCTCGGCAGATGCTGCTAGTAATCGAACTAATCCTGAGGCCGACCCGCGATGCTGGGAAGACATTCGAGTAAAGAAGTGAAGGATTAACGGAAAGGAGTGAAGCCGAGTGATTGAGAAGGCCACAGCGACAAGTGATCAGAGGGTTTTAGGACGGCGATCTATCTTGAAGTTGAGCGTCGAGGATTCGGCGAGAATGGAAGAGCCGAGAACCGTTAACTAGATTGAGGATTCGACAGAGAGTCGCGGAGTCT